>OZ010680.1:8474541-8689239 GCA_963932265.1 Thymelicus lineola
AAATATGTAGCCAGATCTAGCCAAAAAGTGGCTAACTTGGCAACACTGGAGTAAACTTGGTTGCGGCAATTTGCCTCAGCGGCAAAAAACTAATGCGCGCCTAGTATAACCTTTAGCACATTATAACTTAAATCATAACATAAAGTAAAGAAGTGTGACTCTGAAGACTTATGCCAAAGTACCTACTTACTTTAAATTATTCTGTAATGTATCTTGAAACTAAATTGCCACTTCAGACATGCTGAATACTTTAATCATTAATGAGTGGACGTTTATACCCGTTCTAAAGTACCTATTTGTACCTATTTTTATCACTTTTTTAATTTAACCCTACTTTGTGATTCTACTACAGCAACTTTGTCAGTCTGTATATTATCAGAAATTAGCTTTACTGTGATCGCGTGTTCGTATTCTGACGTAATTCCACTTCCATTATAGATGATTAGACATCGGATTACATGCACTATCAAAGTGGCAAAGTATGCACTGAAAATGACGAAATATATATTATATTATTTTTCTAAATTTTCTTCAGCTTTATGAGGTTTTGTCACTTTTAATAAAATTCTAAAATACCTTTACATCAACTGATGTGATCATCTAAGATGATTAAATCTTGAAATCATCGGACTACCTAATGCAAAATTTTCTTTGGCCAAAACTAAGTTACTTTCTCCATCAGACTTGTTATCCTAAATGCACAAAATCTCGCGTATGTCATCTCGTGTGGACATTATTTTAAGCGGGAGAAACCGTTTGGTTTGTTTAACTCAATCTAGTCAATTTATATGAGCTTTGTCTTAAATCAAATCGATTTTTCCCGCTTATGAGTTACTATCGCTTTTAGAATAGATTTGAAGAATTGCAATTTATAGTCGATTATTGTTGTTATTAGTATTTCAAGTTATACACTCTTGAGGGCCTAGATAATGTATATTTTGTTAGCGATATGAGTCATCGAGTCGTTAACGATATCTCCATGATATTTCGGTCACCTGCTGCCCATCGCTAACAAATATACTTACATTATATAGAAGCTCTATTCTCCAATTGTACCGAAAAGGAAATTTATTCACTTTATTATTGTATATTCATAGTACTTTACAATGTTATAGGATTAAGATTTTAGAATGTGTACCTACCTTCTATCATTGATGTACCTACCTTTATACCTACTATATTTCTTAAATGAATTTGTTGAAACTACGACTCCTTTGTATTTTACCTTCTTCTGTCTTTTCTTCCAGTTCATCGATTTTGTCTTCGATTCTTGGTACGCGGTCAAAATTTGTCTTCGAAAACTGTTCATTAAACTTAAAAATTTAAGTCATGTTCGTTTTAGGTATAAAAATTAGAAAGTTCCCATTCCCTACTTACGACCTTACGTAGTAATAGCAGTAATATAATGGGGGATTATACCTGCTAACTGGCTATTACTTTCCTTACACAACCATATTTTCCTATCGCGATTATTCACTACTTGTTAAAGGTGGTTATCATAAAACATAGATTCCATAAAAATACGTAACCATTTAAAGACCGGCTAATTAATTATTGACAACGTTCGCACTAAAGAGGATAATTTGTCTTTCAGATCATAAAAAAAATACCCTAAATTGAACAGAATCGAAGACTGGAAGGCTATCTGACTATTACTACTGTATCTGATCTTGTTTTCAACTGAACGACATTTCTGAATGAATTATCTCTTCCATTATCCATTTCCCAACTGTTATAAAAATTGTAAATGATGGTATTTAATGAAAAACTTTAGTATTCTTGAGGCTTGAATGAATATTTTTCATTCAAATTATTAGAATCCATGTCGTCAGGAGTATGCCTAGGTATAACTTCGGTTCGCCTCCAAACCTATATTGGATACAATTCTCCAAAAACTTCAGTTCAATTCTGCGATATAACTTTGCCAAAAACAATCTGAGTTGTGTAACAATGTTTCTTCATTAAATATCATCATTAAAACAGGTTTTCTGTACTTCAATATTTAGATTATCCACAATTTAATAAAATATCTTGATGTCAGTAGATTTCAGAAATTGTATCGGCACTGTTATAATGAGCCCTTCGAAAGAATGAGCGATTGAGAATAACGGATGATTGTTAATTTATCTCAACGTTTACTTTTTTGAAAATATTATAAATTGATTACTATAAACGAATCTCATAACCCCATTATAATAAACATTATAATATTGGACGATGTATTGTAATCAGCACATCAGAATTTTAAATTTTAGTTAAAACATCGAGATAACATAATCAGGAAAATCAATAATCATCGTTATTTAAAAGGTATGAGATGTTTGAATTTATAAAGTCATCCCACGTTGGAAGGATCAAGCAATGACAATAATCAGCATTGCTTTAAATAATTAACTGCAACATTGTAACAACTAGATTTAGTTGGATGTGATGTGACTTTGTGAATAAAACCATCTGTAATCTCCGAATTGAATGACGAGAGTGCGAAGAACTCAAAAGTAAAGATTTGTTATGGCTCTGTATAAGAATGCAATTTTTCTGTCAGTTTAATCGTATACATAATTGTTGTTTCAATAGATGTTGTACTCAAGTTTCTCAGTGTATGTCGTAGTTGAGCAAAAGCAAACACAAATGGATGGTCGAGCAACAATAAATAAATTGTGATGTCTAATATTGTATCATTTCGGAGTAACCCCCAAAGAGTACATTTATATACCTCTAAAACACTGCAAGAGAAGAAACTACACAATTAGAGTTACCTAGCACTAATCGTATCTGCGCTATGCTGCGGATGAACGGACAGATGGATGGACATGACGAAACTATTATGTAAGGTTTCCGTTTTGACTACGGAGCCCTATAAAGGCCCGATAGGCGAAACCGATGCGAGTTCCGGTCGTTTGATGGGTAGGTACTAAGTTGTTAAAATTAATAAAGACATTCGAATGGCATAAAAACTTTCGACATTTGGGGCCAACAAAAACACACATTTTAAAAAACTTTTACCTAAATCTTATGTATTTTTGGGTACTAAAACCGTGTCCGATATCAGTTTTTTTATCACTCACCAGATTATCGCATTATTTCTTATTTGTAAAAGTCAATTTCTTGACTTATTGACGTTTACAACCAGTATAAACTCCTGGAGCTAGAAAGATGTAATTTTGCACATAGGTTCCCGGTATACCATAGATAAGTACTAAGGATAAGTACTACTGGATTTTTGGAAATTCCACCTCTCAAAGGATTAGATGGGGGTTAAAACCACTTACTGTTAGAAATCCGCTAATTTTGAAGGTCGATGAAGGTAAAAACATAAACCAAACCCCTACACGTGGAGTGGGGATTATTTATTTTTTCTCGCGTAAGTACTCCAATATGATCCATATTGAGAATTAAGAGGATCATTATGTTCAAGATAGGTAAGTGCAGACTTGGACAAGGAGTTTGTAAACATGTTAAATCTTAATGAACTTGCTAGCGTTGTACTATTATCTATTCTATACAAGTAGTCTTGTTCTGTAACGACTATTCTAGAAACAAGAATGTTACACAGTCGCTTAGCACAAACAATCTCTCATTCTCTCTATTTGACAAGTGTCTAAGCGCCATTGCGGTAAAAGACCATACACTTTTCATTATAAACAAATAAATGTTACACACTCATAGTCCCATACTCTCTGTAAGCCATGTCCATAATCTCTGTATCGTGGGTACCATAGTACATCACACAAAGACAACAACATGCGCCTAGGTCGACAATAGAAATTCTAACTCATCATTCTAATTTCCTCCCTGCAAATCGAAGGACCCTTCGGACGGTGGTTCGGCATAATAACCATTACGCCACTTGGATCGTCGAAACAAAGCGAATTGTTAACAAATAACCATAAATTTTACCATTTTAAAACACCCCCCAAAGTTAGTTCTAATGACCTTGAAATGGCTGAAAACTACAGATTGTAGCTAAGAACCATCTCGATCGCATCAGCTTTGAAACAAAAATCCGCATCATAATCGTACCTTTAGGAGATACGATGCCACGGACAAACAGAAACACAGACACATCAAACTTAAAAACTCGTTTAGCGTCGGGGGTTAATAAAACTTGATTTAAATCCAATTAGAATAACAATATAAGTATAATTTTTCCAGTTATCTTCGAGTGCTAAGATCGACCGGTGGTTTTCATTGCTGCAGACTACACCAGCGCTGTCCCGGCCTGAGAGTGGGTTTGTGTCGGGAGTGGAAGAAGGGACCGATAAGGCAACCCTCGCTGAAGCTAAGAACGTACTCATGCATCTAGGAGTCAAGAAGAAGAAACGCATCCTGCCACTACGCTTCAAGAGAAGAATTGTTGCAAACAAGCACACTATGCTTTAATGATTACACGATTGTTGTTACGGTGTTCAAAATTATAAAGAGCCTTCGTTGTAAAAATCAACGCGTAGAGCAATATGGTCTGGTAATTTTTTACTACAATTCAATGCTTAAAAGACACATAAGACTTTTTTAACTTATTATTACTAAATTAAGTGATTTTTTTTTCGATGTTTTTTTTATGGGAATAGCCGGCAAACGAGCTGACGATCCACCTGATGGTAAGTGGCTATAAGAACTGGTTCTCTATGTCAATTTACGGTTGACAAACATATTTTGCATCAAATTTATTTCTATCATAAACATCTTAATAGCTACCATAGAGTGAAGCTTACATACCAGTAAATTTTTATTATATTTTTTTTACATTTCTAAACAAAACTGTCAATAAATTCGCAAACTCCCCCCCCCCCCCCCCCCATTGCAACAGTTTTGAAATGAAGAATGGTTCAATATTAAAAAAAATTATACGCGACGCATTGAGTACTTACCTCGTCCTTTTTTTGAAAAGAAACAAAATAATGCAACTTATCTTTTTTATTAGCTTGATTGCATTCTCCATAATTTTATATTAAAATTTAACCCCTGACACTTTTATTTCCACTGAACATATCTAAGAACACAATTCACCTTTCAAACAAAAAATACTAGGTACATTAAAATCGGTTCATCTGATCATGGTTCGGTGATTACAGATATACACACAAATACACAGCTATACTTATAACACACCTCTTTTTTCGTCGGGGGTTGATAAAACTAGAAATTCATGAATGCGTGACAAAATCGCATTTAATTTGAAGCTTCCAACACGAGGAAAATGATTCGTATAAGGAATACGTTCGCACTGACAGCTTTCAGCATATAACAAAGTACTCTGTGCTGACAGCTGACTTCCCCTAACGGGATTAACCGACAGTCGACACTCCATTTGAATGAATTTAATATATTTACCAAAATACATCCATTTCGTTGTTTACATGTTTTAATCTCGGTCAGCTTGTTATGGACTCTTTAAAAAATAGACCACAGACGTCCAAAATTGTTTAAATATTTATATGCAGCCAATGGTATTCAATACAAAAAAAAATATTAGATACTCTCGAAAGCTATTGGAATTCATTGAAGTATTATTACTAGCTTATAGAACCGACACCGCGAACACCATGTATGTTCCAATGCATTGGCGCCACGTGGCTTCAATCTTCAATAGATTCGTTCCATTTTGAAAGGAGAACCGGTGCTTAATTTTGAAAATGGAACCTTCCGGCTGGACACATATTTTGTTCGAGATGTCTGTTTTACGACATTATACTTCAATGTTGGAATTTCCCTTTCAAACATCGTACGACGAGTAGGGTACCTACTTGGGTCCTTTTGTAGTAGATATGCCTCTGGGGGCTCCGGGGCGACACGACTACGCGGTATTGACAAGTTAATATTATCCCTGCAACCATTCACTTATAAGGACTTGTTATAATGTCATATAGATACTTAGTTATGGAATAGTTTAAAGGACGAAATAAATAACATAGTGGCGTCCTTGTCTAACGTATGAAATAAAAACAATCCAACTCTATACGCAACAGTTTCGCTATACTGTCAAATTTTTCATGACGTCAGACGTGTGCCGTGTTCGCCATTTTGTTTTATCTCTTTACTACAGTGTAAATTGTGACTTATTACCAAGAAGACTCTAAGGTACTAACTACTAAAACCCACTTTGACAAAGGAATGTCAAAGTCACGTCAAATTTGACATTACTAGGAACAAAACCGCCATGTTTTGTTGCGTAGGTATGCACGTTTTTTTCGTAGGTAGGGCAGCTCCTGTACCTCAATGCCTGCACATGCGACATCCTGAATCAATAAACTGATTATTTTATCGCAAGAGAACAGACACTTTGACACTTTCTATTACGGTTACGTAGAAATATTTATTTTGCAATCCGTGGATTCACTACGTAACCTTCTTTTAAATAGGACGAGATAGCCTGTTTTTTTTTTATTTCACCCAATATTTAAATGTATTCCTACTAAAAGATAAATAATTGTGGAAAATGCCTGTAGGTAGTTAATAAATTACTTTAAAATAGTTTTGAACGCCGTACATTAATTGCGTTTAGTGCAATTATATTGTATCTCATATCATAAGCTTAGCATACGTAATGAAAGTATTATAGTAATGATAGTAAACCAATAAAAATAGGGTAAAGAATATAGGAAAATTCCTTCTGTACACTATAACCCACAAATATAATCTACTGATCGATGTCGTAACTACGAGTATTACCGATTACGACGCATGATGGTTTGAAAAGTCAAGCCCATGTCACGCCTGTGGTTTCTGGCCAGGAAAATGAATTAATAACTTCAATCTTTAGTCATGGTATTTAAAATTATGGTGTTTATTGGTCTACATTTGATAAATCAAATCATCGTTACAAAAGATAATGCCAAAATTCATTTCGGTGAAAATATAATAGTTACTTGTAAGATTTTCTCATAAAAATCGCTGCTGATTCCCGAGTGAGACCATTTCCAAATTAACTCTAAATTCTTTCCATATTAACGAAAACTCACCATTTACAGGCCATTTTAGCGGTAAGTTTTCGTCAATTTAAAAAGATACCTTCTCTTTAAAATGGGAATTCTTATGGGAATAATTGGTGTTTTAACAATATTACAAGGCTCAACGATATCTCGGGACTATTTATGGTGTGTGTATTTATACGGTAAGATTTCTCTATAACTGAGTGCTCTACATATTAGTGGAATCCCGTAGCATTAAAAGGGGCTAAACTTCGTAATCCAATAAACTGTCAATAAGTATATCAAAGTAGAACATAGTAGTATACTTTATTTTGCCTTAATGAATATTATTTTTTTCATTGCAAATGGATAGACGAAATTAATTTAGTCTTTAAATAGATAAACATATGTTTTTTGTGAACCGATTGCAACAGTAAAGCGGATAAAAAAACAGTAAAATTTTAAGTATGAATTATGTTTATAAATCGTGATAAGAAGAATACATTCAAAGTAATTGGATTTCGAGGTTGAAACCTTATGGGACTTCACCATGAATTTGCGTTGATAACATGATAATATACATAGAAATCTTAGGTCTTTATCGTTGACGACCCAAAGATTTATCTTATAGCTGTATTAGCATGTATTTAAAACTAGTATTTTAAGTTAACCTCTAAAACCGTATTTTACATTGAAACTATGACTTCAACTCATTGATGGCCCACTACTGGGCACGGGTCTCTCCTCTTGACGAATCCTAGAGCATACTCCACCACGCTGCTCCAGTGTGGATTGGTGGAGGGGTTAAAACTATAATAAGGTATAAAATGAACTACGAAATGATGGGTGTAGGAGTATGGTTGGAAATTTTAAATTGAACGCTCTGATTGACCTCTCAACTAACATTGAACTAATTGAAAGAATTGGAGCATGTTAACTAATTGAAATGTAACAATAAAAAATCAAGTTTACTATGTCCTCAACATGTCCTCAAGGCAATTCCATCCTATTGAGTAATACATTGTTTCATGTAACTAAATATATATGAATCAAATAATAATTCACAGACAAGATTAATACTTTTAGATATTGTGTTACAAATAAACAACCCTTCCTAAATCCCGGCATAGAATTTCAAAAATCCTTTGTCAAGAAAGCATTGAAGCCTTATGAAAATAAGTTTATTAATGTTTCTTATTCTTCACTTCATATTTTTTTTATATTTTATACTAATTATGACACGAGTTGCGGTGTTAAATTATGATAATACATAATTTTATTAATTTAATATCTATCTTTAATTAACAATTCTTTAAGTATTTTTTATTAATTAGTATGTCAAATGACATAATGAACAAATTCTTGTAAAATGTATGCATTTTTAAAATAAGTTAGTTTTTATTTACGTCTGTTATTATAAGGATGTATGGTTTATGGCATACAGCAACCAAATATTTTTAGATGCCTTACATTTTTAGCAGGCATAGCAGCTGTCTACAGGTTTATATCTTAGTCTCGAGTGTTCCAACTGCAAGATATCCTTACAATATTATTGAATACTTTGTGATTATACTCACGGTGCCATAACACTCTAAAAATGGTGCTGAAAGGAACTATCGAAGGCTTAGCTAGTTTTAATTATGTCTCAATGTTCTTAAATCGTCTTACTGAAAAACGTAGCAAAATAATGAAATTTTAATCATCATTAAATTTTAAGCATGCATGTAATTAAATTTCGTTTCGATACAGTAACAATTCAATAGGTTCTTAACTTTGCAATTTTGCAAATTTATCTCAAGATACGCATACCTACATACAATAAAAAATGCGGCCTGCCTTTACTCTTTACCTATCTCTTCCCTCCGATATGATAATAGCAGATACCAGTTCTTTTGCATTTCAATCAACAAAGTAAAACCAACGTCTCTATGTCGTATCAGGGGGTCTAAACAAGACTCTTTTCTATAAACGCTCACGCCGAACGCTGCCTTCAAAATGTATGGAAAAGACTAACACTGATAGAAGTTACGTGCTCATTTTTCCGCACCTAACGTCATTCCCTGTATGGGAAGCTAGCGTTCAACGTGAGCATTTGCAGAAAAAGTCTTGTCTCTAGGATCAGATAAGATTTATCAATCAGATCGTATCGGCACGAGGGGATAGTTGAATTATAACTGGCTTTTGGTGCCTACCCTGTTAATTCGTTAAAAACCATGCCGACGAATAACCGTTTTCAATATTCTATCTATCCATAAATCCGCCAGTCATTTGACTAGCAACTGACAAAAAGTCACAACATCATAGTGGTACTGTTATTACTTTGCCTACATGCTTATTCTGAAATAATGAATAGATAGATTATTGAAACGGCCTTGACACCAAAATCTGTATACTGTAGGTTTGATAGTATTAACTATTAAATAATAATATTAGTGCAATATGCAATGAATGCCTAGCGGTATAATAGTACTAAGAAAAAAGGTATATGCTTACTTATATAAGTCAAAATGGCAAGCTAATTGATCGATGCTGATAAATTCTTGTATGAAAACCTTTATCATTATCATAGAATATAGAAGTACCCTCTAATGTACCGATATCCTTAATGAGGGTGGTAGTGACTGAATATCCGATTTCCATGTCCAGTGTGGTTTGAAAAATGCTGATAAATTGATGATAATGATGATGATGTTATTTTTTATACGTAATAATCGAGTTAATATTTTATTCACACAGCTAAAAGATCGGCATACTTTCGGGTTGCGTTATATTGTTTGACTTGTATGTGATCTAGTTCAATAATTAACAGAATAATCGTTAAAGAATCAATCGATCAGATGGAAATACCTTATAATGATAATTACTAAGGAGTATTGTATTGTTTGTTTGTACCTCTACATCCGTTCTCATTAACTACCTAATAGATATATTTTAACGTGTAATGTAAGTAGTGTAAGAGAAAAAATTGTATCTCAGTAAGAATAAGAATAGTTTTTCAATAAGCTTATATAAGTGTACCTTTGTGTACTTTCTGTGAGTGTTCGATATGACTGATTACTTTATGTTATTTTTTGTATTCTTATACTTAGTTAATATGATTGTAACGTATGAATTGTTTTAAGATTTAAATAAACAAAATAATGAACAAAAGTATTATTTTTTAATTATAATCTATTATTTAATTCCTATCTCCTAATAATACGATGCACGAGTTTTTAAAAGGTCTAATATAGCTTAGCAATGATATTATAAGTAAAAAAGAGGTAGATATGTCACTAGCGCGCCGAAGATGAAGATCGCAAGAGAGGCCAATTGACCTCTGTTTGCTCGTAGTCGCTTGTCAATACAAGTCGATATGCACGCTTTTGTTGTCAGAAGTGCTTGAGATTTGACATACAACGTTAAAATGCCGTCGTGTATTATTGTAGTGTGATTGGTGTAGTGAAACAAAAGATAAACGTGTGTGTGTTGTAGCTCGGTCGGAACAGATTTTTTGGTTGATTTGTAAGGGCATAACGTATCTATAGTTTTTTAAACATCATTGTAGCTTAGCCACACATCAATTATAAATAAGGTAGATAACTCACCGCCTTGTATTTGACTGAGGAAGAAAAATACCGTGCTGGATTACGTACTTCCTGTATTCTGAATGTTTCTTATATTCCGCCCGCGGTGGAATCTTTCTTATCGTCCAAATCATCCCTAAGTTACCTAACGGTCCCCAGAACCTATAACCGGGATAAAATCTACTCTATTTTTAAGTCTGGTAATGGTGTGATTGTCAAGTTTCATCTTGATACAACAGATAGCGTGTGATGCTAACATACTTAGGTACATCAAAACATCTTCACAAACTTTCGCATTTATAATATTATAGTAGGTTTACAAACTTTATAATAATAAATTATGTAAAACTTATCTGTATTACCTAAAGAAAGATACAAAATTCATTTGGAGTCGTCTAATTTCACTTTAGTCAGTTCAACCAAAATATCATCAGACAGGAGACGCTTTCGTAGCATACCTACTTATGGATTACAAGGACTGAGTTAGTTCAGTTTTGAATATTATAAATGGAATATCTCTAGACTACTCTAGAGGAAAATAAAATTGTCTATTAAATTGTCTTTATTGTCTTTTGACGACCCGTGTGGCGCAATGGTTACCATGCCGGATCGCCGCGCCAAGGGTCCTGGGTTCGATTCCCAGCGAGGCGGTTTGAATGATGAGTTTGAATTTCTGTTCTCGGTCTGGATGTGAATGTCCTTGTCTTGTGTGTTGTCCATGGCACCCACGACACAGGGAATCCTAGTGTGGGGCTATGAGTGTGAAGCGTTATTTATTTATTTATTTAATTACCCATTGAGAAGAAGGTAGGTATCTCACGATCAATAACACTTGTCTAATCTAAAAACCTCGATGAGAAAAACGGAAATAAACGGCTCTATTCTTGTCATTAGGTACATAATTAAGTAGAAAAATATGTAATAAATGCGTTAATTAATTATAATTATAGGCGAAGATGAAAAAAGTATCTAATTGTGATAAATCTTTGTTATGTTAGTTAAGTACCTACTCAAAGGTTTGTGAAGTCTGCCAATCCACATTTGGCCATTTAGGTGTAATAAGGTCTTTACCATTCACACTGAAACCCTATGTATGTACTTATTATAAGTACTATTATTTCTTTTGTGTCAGAAATACTAGGCGTGCCTTTTAAGTTCTGTCGTTTTCATATTTTTTTGCAATTTTGAATTTGGAAGTGTTTTATATTCGAAAGTGTTTAAATTTTTAATCTCAAAACAGTTGAAAGTATTAGGATTAATGCTAGTGTTTAGTCACAGAGTCGATTGGAATCTGTCAAGATACGTCCGAAAATGAATCTTTCTAAGGAAAATGTTCGTGCAATAATTTTCTACAACTTTAGAAGAGGCCTGACACGGCTTCAGTGTTTTGAAGAGCTAACATCTGTGTTCAGTGATGAAGCCCCATGTCCGCGGACTGTCGAACGCTGGTATTTAGAATTCCAGCGTGGACATACTAGTGTTAGTGACAAATCTCGCGAAGGTCGCCCAAAATCCGCCTCCACTGAAGATAATATCATTGCTGTGAGACAACTAATTATCGAAGATCGTCATGTGACGTATCTAGAGATAGAGGCTCTATTAAGCATCTCAGGGACAACCATTCAGAAGATCTTGCATGAAGCGCTTGGGGTGAGAAAGCTAGTTTGCCGTAGGATACCGCATCTGCTTTCCGACGATCACAAGGCGGCCCGCGTCAGATGGTGTAAGAAAACTCTGCAAAGGTTCAATCGAGGAGAGTCAAATCACGTCTACGACATCATCAGTAGTGACGAATCTTGGATCTATGCCTACGATCCTGTATCCAAACAATAATCTACAGTCTGGGTCTTTCAAGACGAGCCAATGTGGACTAAAGTAGTTCGTTCTCGAAGCACTTCAAAGAAGATGGTGGCCAGGTTCGTTGGAAAAACCGGTCATGTTGCGACTATTGCACTTGAAGATCATAGAACGGTTAACGCAGAGTGGTATACCACAGTTTGTTTACTGCATCGTCATCGCCGAACTTCGAAAATCTAACTCAAAGCGACGCATCATCTTGCCTTGCACCACGACAATGCAAGCTCACACAGCGCTCGTCAAACGATTGAGTATTTGAAGCAGGAAAAAGTAGAAATTCTTGACCATCCTCCATACAGTCCTGACCTAAGCTCTAACGATTTCTTTACAATTCCTAAAATTAAGAAAAGTCTTCGTGGTCAAAGGTTCCAGTCCGATGAAGAAGCAGTCGACGCTTTCAAGTCAGCCATTTTGAATAACCTCACTTTAAAGTGGAATAAATGTTATAATAACTGGTTTGAGCGAATGGAAAAGTGTATTAAACTACGTGGTGAATACTTTGAAAAACAATAAAAAGTACTATAAGGTTCTAGTTGTGTTTTTTTCTTCAAACGACAAAACTTAAAAGGCATGCCTCGTAGAACCATTTATTTGTCATAAGTATAGGTAATTAAGGACAGGATGATACAAAATAAGTATTATTTTATTAACCTACATAAATAGCCATCTAATAGGGCGTACAAATATTAAACATAATTATATCTTATTTTATTATACATTCAATGTCAAAATATTAATTGCACAAACATAACGAAATATTAATAATTAATAGTTTTATTTCTAAACATAAATTCCATTCATTATAATATCCATTACCATTTACCTACTTACTTTTAATAACTTGATAGCTAAGGATTGTGATATTGACAGTGAAACCCATCTGTTGTGGTGTATTGACTGATACTAATGACCCTGCGTGCTGATCGAGTGGTCTCGGGTTCAGATCATATACATACATAATAGGCATTATAATGTGACAGAATTATTTTTTAAAGTCTCATTACACAAAAAAATATTGTGCAAGCGTGTTACATAATTAATATGACTGCAGGCTGAGCCAATTTAATTACTCAACAAAGGAGAACAATGCATCGTGACATTATTTAAATTATGTGTCAAAAATACATTAATTGAGCACGTTAAATAAAATTAATGTCGTAATAATGAAGATAACCCGTATTATTTCCACACTATTGCAATACTGATATTAATCTGTGATATTAATGTTATATTGACAGTAATTGACGGTAGTCGAATGTTTAAATTCAGTTTTTTGTGTCATTTGTGTCTGCGTAATTTGATGTTTTTATGGCTCCTAATGACTTGTGTAATTTATGTTATTTTAAAGACAAAACAGACAGACATTTATAAAAACGTTATTGGAGCGTTGTAGAAAGATCGATCGCCGGCAGCATTGCTTTCTTAAATTCGTTATCAATCTTATTATTATATTTTATTATCATTGAAGTTATACTTCTTATGGTACGTTTGGAAAACATTATGAGTAAAGGCGATCCCCAATTTTCGGCCCCGAACCATATGTAATCTGTGCTAGAACATCGGACTAGACAAGAGTAAACTATATACCAAAAAATTCGTCTTATTTATAAGATAAACATATTTAAATCTTAGCTTCAGCTGCTCTTGCCAAATGAACAAAATAATGCAAAAAAGTTTTCACAGTATTTACCTCATTACATACGATTTTATAATCGATTGAATCGATTGATAATGATCGATTGATGGAACATAATAATATATTTTATGTATTATTTAGTGATTATAATTATAATATTAATTTATTTTTTACATATTTTCGTATTCCATATAAATCAAAACTATGTAATATATTATAATTACCATTCAATCGTTACGCTAATTTTATTAAATTACATTTCGAATATTTTGACATCGATTAATCGATTGACAACAATGATGATGTAATCCCTAATAATGTCATTTTGGTAACCATAGTATTTATAAATAACACCACTGTATTGTCATATTTGTCATCGATCTTTCATCTTTCTACGCGTGTTCTTGTATATTTTTACTATCAAATATTTTCAGCGTATTTGGAGTCCTATTTACTATTGAAACTCATCGACACGTACACAGTGATTTTAATTTTCTATTGTATTCGCTTTCGTACTTGTGTTTTGGTGAATGTGTTTCGCAGTTTCGCTACAATTTCTTGCAAACCAATACTATATGAATATGGACTCCTTAATCGCCTGTTTTGTGACTGACAAAGGTTCAGAATAAGTCCTGAACACTGGATAACGTACCCTATACATCTTTAGAAGATCAGGAAGTTGCTGTGGCCATACTTACAATGAGTATATTATGGTATCTTGATTGGGCAAGGTACTAACGAAATATAACGCCTCCTGCACAACTACACGAAATATTAATATATTATAATGATAACTAATAAAATCTCTTGAAATATGCAATAGCTTTTATTATACAACCTTTTTATGACATTCGTTTTGGGTGAAAACCATTGAAGTAGTAGATATTATAATAGACACCCGCAACGTAGGTGTAACATACATATTAAATAGCACTGTGACACGAGTATGACATAATCATAACCTATAATTAAGGTGATTCGTTCTAGGATTTCCTTAGTTGGCCATTGCTGGCAGCCGTGAAAATTGGAGAAATTGAACTTTTTGCAATAATCTAATTAACAGCCAATTTCCAGTCTTGTCTACTTAGGCCTGAGTTTCTATGGAAACTGGGGTTCTCCTTTCTACGATGCGACAGCCAAAAAAGCGACATGATGAAGGTGCGTGATACGTATATTAGACGCATATCCACCAGGAGTTGTTTTTGGTTCGTAGCGCGTGCTGGGTCGTGGGTGCGAGCGAGAGGTACTTGTAAGAGGTAAATATAACTTCTTACGTGTATACATAAGTACACACACACATTTTTGTTACATCCTGCTTATAAATTATAAATGTGAAAATTTCCATGTATATTTGTTACTGTTTCACGCAAAACCTACTGAATGGATTTACGTAAAATTTAGCAGACAGGTAGACCGTGATATGGAATAGGACATAGAGTACTTATTATTCCGAAAAAGGCGTGCAAATCCGCGGACAGAGCAGTATTTCATGAAATATTATGTTTCAAAAATCGCAGCCTTAAAATTCTTGGGACAATTTCCTAAATTGATAGTCATAATATAAAGTACTAACCCTTAGCCAACCTTTTATAATCATAAAAATTTTAAGGCTTATAAAAAGTTTCAGAAACATAAAAAATTCGGGTGTTGAAATAAATTTCTACTGCTCCTGAATACTAATCATGTTTAATATAGGTAGTTGAATCAATATTTATTTTACTCTTTTCCACGGAACACTGTGTTTCTTGCTCTTTTCGAATTATTAAAACTAGCATTAGATTGAAAAATAAACGAAGATTAAGCAAATTTTATAAGGGCCCCATCTATCTTGAATCCTTTATATTCCCTACTCGCGCAGCACCCTAGGAACTGACCATCAGACGAGGCTATTGAGCCAGGTTGGATCTAGTCTCTGACACACCCGGCTTAATCCCAGAACTTATGCGTAGCGTTTTGTGGTGATAACTGATAACGTGACTAGCTCGCTTCTTCTTTCCTCGCTTCTTTCTAAAATCAGTCATGAAAATGTACCTCTTTCCGCCAAAAATACCGCGAGTACTTCTTTGACGTATAAGTGACGCCTTCCGTGATCATTTACCATCAGGGTATCCTACTCGTTTAAGCAAGAGCGTTAAAGAAGCAAGGTGAGAGATAAACATTTGTAATGACTACCAGAGAGGTTGTCACGTCGCAGACACGGTGGAAACAACGGAACGGTTTCGTATTTAAATTTAAAGACTACTTGTGAATCGTTTTCTTACATTAAATAGTGCCATAAGTAGTCTAAGTGCTGTCTGTAACAGAGTAGGAAAAGTAATAACCTTAATAGTTTCTTGCCGCTTCTCCCGAGAACACTCACGGTGGGGATTTGTTGAAGCGATGGCGTAAATTGGTTTTCAAAGAGAGAACTGGATTCGAATAAAAATATTCGACTTTGACTCTAAAAGCCCCAAGTCATAGCTAAGCAAGAACAGCTTTGTGGGATCTTCGCTTTACAAATTACATAGACAAAGTAAGACAAGTTCTGGAGACAACGGTATCCGGACGACATTGATGGAACCTGGATTTATAACGTGTTACTTTGTCACAAACTTGATTGGAATTCAATTAAATATTTGAGCTAATAAGGCTGTAATCTTACAAGATTACTCGACTTAAGAGGAAGTTAACATTTACTATTAATCATATCAGATCATTATGACTAATTTGCTGCATATTAATTATATTGGTCTCAGCATTGTTTTGTACTTACCATTACATTCATTTCGTAGTACTTGTAGGCAAGGGCGTCGCCAAGGGGGGGCAGGGAGGGGCAGCTGCCACCAAATCAAAAAAGAATCTTTGTTGACCAATATAATATTAAAATCTGGTAATTACAAAAAATACATTGAACACTTATTCAAATTCAAACTCCCAAATTATCTTTATTCTATTTTTCAAATAAATGTAATAACTTACTATATTTACAAGTTTTATTTATTGTACAGTCAAGAGCTTGTGTAGCTTTACACGTTGGACACTGTACCATTGTTATTACAGTCGCCGTAAATGCCGTCGTCGCCGTAAATCGTTCGACAAGTGAAAAACTTCATGTGCTCTCGACTTTACCTACAGTTCATACTTTTCTCATTCTTCATATCAACTTGCCTTCCCCTGGGCTATCGGCTGGCGACGCCCTTGCTCGTAGGTATCCTAGTTTTCTCGCAATACCAAAGCAAAATGTGTGAAGCATTTATAACCCCAACAGGATTCTTTGTGTCGTGGATGCCATGGATAACATACAAAAATAAGAAAATACATGCCCAGACCGCGAACAGAAAACTCATTATTCATATTTCCGCCTCGCTGGGAATCGAACCCGGGCTCGGTAACCATTGCGTCACATAGGTGATCCAATACAGGGTCAGTAATTAAATTCGATAAATCCTAACCTTCATACCGAAGAAGTCCCCAACCTCGACTTTCATAAATTCGAGATGTAATAACAAACCTTGAATTTAAACAAGTTGTCTTTCGACGGTTCAATGAGAATATTTTTTTTTGTTAGCAGACACGTAATACCTGACAGCCTCCTGAGAAGTAATCACGCATCACCAATGCGTTGCCGGTCAAGAAAGAATAGAAGAAAGAAAGTGAGAAGAAAAATAATCCAAAGTTCCTTCGTCTTAGGGTATTTTAAAATTACAATTTGTTCACTGTAATAAATTGTTTAAAACAAATCCTATCCTACTAATATTAAAAATGCGAAAGTTTGTGAAGATGTATGGATGTTTGGGTTGGTTCATCCGCTAACTGTTGTACGATTTAAGATGAAACTTGGCAGATAGAGACTTAAAATATACTTAGGTGAGAGGTCCAGTTAAAAGTTCAAGTAGGACGTTTTGGGCGTTTATGTGTGCAACCATCTTTCTGGCGGGATAGTGACTAATATCTGTGATGTGACTAAGAGCTGTATAATATTGTAAAACGATCGACTGATATTGTGTTACACACAACCACTGAGTGGTATGTAAGTAATTTGAAACCATCACGAGTGCACAAAAAAGAAAACTTATTAATCAAGTAGGTACCTACTTTGTTTATCGCGGCGCGCCATATGGTACGAAATTACACACTAGTGAGGAAAATTTATAAATTAATGCATCACGATATTCATGATAACGATAAATAAATTTGAACCTTTTCTGTTATGGTCATTAGGGCCAGTTTGAAAGTGACGTAAGGAATTCCTTGCAAGCTGGTTGTGTTGTGTCGAGGACTGGATGGCCGTGTGTGAAATGAAGTCAGTTTTCGATGGCAGTGGACTCGTGTAGACGTGTATGAAAGTTATTGGTGCAACTAATAGGTGTAGCATAACCCTCCACAATACGACGATCAACAAGAAACGCGCTTCCAAAGAAAATTAACCCGTATGTATCTATTCATTATGACTTATTTTGCCTGGTACTTCGCTAAGTTAAGACTTGAAGAGGCCATGAAAGTAGATCTAAGTTCAACTTGTTTGTTTCAATTTAATTATACAGTTATTTTTAATCAAAATTTTTATTATTTATTTATTTATTTAACACTTTATTGATTGTACACCGTAAAATAATATACATAAGAGCACAAGAAAAAAAGAATACAAAACAATGGGCGACCTTATCGCTTTGAAGCGATTTCTTCCAGGCAACCCAGCAAGAAAACAGCAAGCATGCAAAATATTATATATCCTTACATGATTTCTTAGGTTTCTTGTAGTAAGAGCTCAAGTAAGTGACTGTATCATAGATAGAGTCACCGCGCCAATATTATCAAATGCCCTTAACGTCTGACCTATAAGATATTACCTAAGTAATATTGATTGACGTCTTGCAACTTGATGCACTTAAATCGTCCCTTCAACCTCTAAAAATAAACTTTAGTGTCTGAAAATTTATAAATTATACTGTTAGTTACATAGATACATTTAAAAAAAAAAGCAAAGCAAAGCAAAGCAACAACCCATAATTGTCCCACTGCTGGGCTCGGGGTCTCCTCTCACAATGTGAGGGGTATAGGCCATAGTCTACCACGCTGGCCAAGTGCGGATTGATAGACTTCACACACCTTTGAGAACTTTATGGAGAACTCTCAGGTGTGCAGGTTTCCTCACGATGTTTTCCTTCACCGAAGCAAGTGATAATTAACTTGTAATACGCACATAATATTTGAAAATTAGAGGTGCGTGCCAGGTTTTGAACCCGGGCCCCCGCGTTCGGGAGACCAACGTTCTAACCACTAGGCTATCACACAGGCTAGATACATTTATGCATACCATAAAATAACATTCTGGTGGCATATCTATACAATAACAAAAACGTTGTAGGTACCTAGGAATATCTTGCAACTCATTTTTGCAGTCGATAATGTCAAGTGCTTAGGAATCACAACTTTTATTTTTTTTTAGAAAAAGCAGTTTTTCCTGGTCCCTCTGTAGTCTTTACTGACACCTCAATATCCCATCC
This sequence comes from Thymelicus lineola, assembly GCA_963932265.1. Taxonomy (NCBI): domain Eukaryota; kingdom Metazoa; phylum Arthropoda; class Insecta; order Lepidoptera; family Hesperiidae; genus Thymelicus; species Thymelicus lineola. Next base: position 8,493,998 of record OZ010680.1, read on the forward strand.
CTACGTCTACGTGCGTTATTTTGCAACATCATTATCATCCTAACACCTACTATCTCATAATTCCAGAGGAGTAAATTAATTAGTTGTCATGTATTAATTTGGGAATCTGTATATCCTAAAACTTAAGTCACATGAGTAATATTACAGTATTTTTCCAAAATTCTTAGGTACTACGCAATTTTCCCTTTAATGGTCGTAGCGCACATATCAACTCGGAAAGGGATCGGCACCGGATCGCCTCGCCGTCAACCTAACGTAAGCTCGGCTACGGCTAGGCGACGCCGCGCTTACGGCTAGGCGACGCCGCGCTTACGGCTCGCCGGCCGCTGGTTGACGGAATGAATGACAGCAGTTCGCCGACGCAGCGGTAGCCGCGGCGCGGGGCGTGCATGAGGAAACGGAAAGTCGACGGATAGCGTACGGTGAGACGTAAGCGCGGGTACGGCAAGTCGTCCACGCACCGTACCGCGGTTCGTGAGCTTGTCTCGAGGCGAGGCGATTACGTTACGAATCCGATAAGTGTGCTTTACAGTAGGGAGTTTCATACAAAGAATACTGACATGCAAGAGTTGATACGTTTACGTTCCGTTTACGAGTTGATATGTGTGCTATGACCATAATGCGTATTGTAAACAGCTCTATTAGAGCCATTACGTTCTGTCAACGGTCACTCGGTGACCAAAACAAGGGCAACTAGGACCGGGAGACCAAGCGGAGTGTTGTTATTCTGGTACATTCTGGTAAATAACGCTTCGCACTCATAGCCTAGGATTTCCTGTGTCTTGGGTGCCATAGACAACACAGAAAGACAGAACATTTCACACCCAGACCTGGAACAGAAATTCAAACTCATCATACAAATTTCCACCAGGACTCGGCGATCCGGCATGTCCTTTATGTCTTTCGTTCAACCTGTGGTTTCATCAGCACTTGTTTTTCATAGTGTTAATCTACGATGAACAAGTTTTTATACCACTATTCGATTCCCAGCGAGGTGGTATTTGAATGTTTAGTAATTTCTGTTCTTGGTATGGACTGGGTGTGTTCTTGTCCTTGTGAATTGTCCATTGGCACCCATGACACAGGGCATCCTAGTGTGAGGCTATGAGTGTGTAACTGTAGCGTAAAAAAATAAGTAGGTACATTTACTAAGCCTGCCGTGGATTTCGTTTTACAATCACCTTTCTTTAAATATGCATACTTTCTAGTCAAGCCTCATGTAATATGAGAGCCACACTGCCGTCATTTGTTCACAATAGTCGGGTGCATGCGTTCATAGCATACGAAGCAGCAACACCTTAGAGAATATTGTGGAAAAGATTTGTTTACAGTTTACACACACGAGTAGGAACCACCTGATGGTAAATGGTCAAGGTCTCACTAGACATCGCTAAGTTCACACGCCGTCAACATCGATAGAGTATTGAACACGGTAACAACTGCAACAGTCATAGTTAAATTCAATAGCACAGCAATGGTGGAATGTTAGTGTCACCACCATCACTAATTTTTAACCGACTTCGAAAAAAGAGGAGGTTCTCGATTTGATTGTTTCTTTTTTTCTTTTTTTTAATGTTTGTCCCTCAGAAATTCGTCATTATTATACAGGACGATAAAGATATAATTGTGTTTTACAAAGGCTAGAGCTCATTGAAGTCGGCTAATATTTTTGGTTACATTCAGATTAATTTAACCCATAGGTACCATATAAAAGTCGCTGGTAGATTCACCAAAACCTTACCTAAGCTCGTACACATTAATTAGTGATATGAAAGCAATTTTAGCTAGGTCCCCAATTACAGCACAGCGCTAACCATCACTTACGCTTCTTATTTCCTGTGCCTGTAATAGCTGGTTATTGCCAGCTTGTATTGTATAGAATAGTAGGTGGGACAGTCTATCTACTTGATGGCTCATTAGTACGAACTACAGGCCTGTGCTTATGCTGGCCAAACACGATCAAGTATACTTGTCTGCAGCGGACTTTACGCGTAAACTTGACGATGTATGGCCACGGCTATCTGGCCATAAAGCTGTCTCATGCAAACTGGATGCCGCATCAAGTCAAACTCCAAACTTGACAAGTAACTTCATTTGGTGTGAGATTCCCCGATCTCTACCTTTCTTTTGCTACCTCCATTTTAGTTCGAGATTGCATACAAACTTATAGGACTGAACCAGAAATTGCTCTAAATCAATCAGCATGTACATATATCACTGACCTCTAGGTCAACAACTAGGTCAGAACTATTAAATCCTCAATGATGAAGAACAAGCGAAGATGGTTGAACTTCTAGATTTGGATGACCACGTTACGATTTCCACGTCTGTTGTCCCCATACATCGATATTGGTCGGCTCAATTTACCAAGTGCTACAAATCTACGGTTTTCATATTTTTCCTTTCTTACATCGCATACTTCTGATGCCTTTGGTGTTGCTAATGCCTATGAGCGACGATTATTTAGCTGGTGGGGATTTCAGAAACAATCTAGGTATAACACCCCACCCCACCAGACTTCTTGGAAGATTTCAGGAAAGAATCAAACAACACAGCCAAAATAATTACTACTTCATGTTTACTCGATTTCATCGATTTAGATGCAATTGCTGTTTATCTCTTAATAAATTTTTCTATTTATTATTCAATATTCATACATTTCACAGTCTTTAACTGACACAACTTGAATGAATCATGATAAAGATTAAAAATCCTTATAAAATCATACAGCGATTGATTGGTGTCTACTTGAAAATCTATAAATGTATGATTTGGTAGCCGAAATATGACCTTGGAAAACCCATGTTGTCTTTGTAAGGCCATAGTTTTGTGTTAAATAAACGTTTTCTAATTACGAAACACACGCGGTTAAAATATTCACGTTATTGGCTCATATTTTGTTGCATTCTGTCGTTCGTATTTATGTAGTTAAGTAGATATTGTCTACTTTAACAATAAACGTGCCCCCACTAAATATTACTGTTACAACTTGTAAGTATTTATTTACTAGGCATACAATGTTTCCTTTTTATATAACATCCGCGGAAGATAGTGAAGATACGATCTATAAGAGTTAGCTCACACATGACTATGATATAATCAAATTGATAAAATCTGTGTAGGATATTAAATTCTACTTCCGAATTACAATTTACAAAATTACTAGTGTGGTTAAAAATTTGGTAAGGTGATGGATGGATACTTAAATTGACTGGCCAGTTAAAGAGCCAAACAGAAAGACTGAGCAAACAGACGGTCAGACAGCGTACTTAATAATATAGTTCTGTTCGTAGACGAATGTATCTTAAAGTCATGGAAAGAATCGATAATGTCTACATGATTGATGAGATTCATTGTTTCGTTGCGTTCAGAAATCAGTGCTATTCAGTGGACACTTGGACAGTGTCGTAAAACTTAAGCGTAGTTCTTCGTATTTATTTTATAATAATAGATTACTGTAATACAAATTTTACAGCAATCGAAAGTGAAAACCTAAATATTATATATCTTAGCACCATTAAAAAACCGTGATAGACCTTTTTGATCCGAAACTGAATTTTTCCAAAGGTTCATCCTGGCACCGATTGTGAAGAAACCAGGCAGTGGTCCCGTCAAACATGGGACCGGAAAAATTGGCACGACAACAGGCAAGAGTCCAAAGATTACAGCCACCGTGAACCCGACCAAGGTTGCCAGTAAACCAGCCGTTCCAGTGCAAAGCAAAATGACATTTGGATCCCCAAGTACCTCCAGTAAGCCGTCATACTCCTACGCTAGTCCGAAAAACAGCAAGTCAACGACACTTGGTATAATATGGCTGCCCTCTAGAAAACACAATAAGAAAAAGGAAATCAGCTACAACGCACAGTTGCAGCGCAATGAGCGTAACAGAGACTACATAGATCGTGGACCATCCATGTATAACTAGTGAGTACCTATCTGCTTATTATTTAGTAAATTACATCACGTTATAAAAATATTTTTGGAATCATAAGTTACAGAAACTATAATTATGTAACCTCTATGGAAATAGGCGACAGTCGAGCTGACGATTAACCTAAAATGGCTGTCAAGCGACACCAAAGGTATTACTGATGCGCTGCCGGCTAAGAAATAACGAAGAAAAAGAAAGAAGGAACTAGCTCTCAAGCCCCCAGTTAACCTTATTAATACGTCCATTTGTATATTATACCGGCAATAATAAGTTTTAAAATTTAAAAAATAAGTTTTATATTTTCATCTCGATCTCCACATGTCCATCACATATCAGGTACACGCATCACATCATCACAATAAGGATACACAGATGACCTCAACCCATTATCGCCCACTATAGCATATCTTAATCCCAGTAATTGAAAAGGCCAAGAACGACTAGAAAGAAATTCACGCCTTATTCAATTCCAGTTCAATACAGTTGTAAAAAATCGATATCCAAGCGCGCGAAGCCATCTAAAAGCCATAATAAATCTAAATTAATTAATTAAAATTTTCGTTCCAAAACCATTCTACCGCGAGCGAAACCGTCGGCAAAAGCCAGTTAGCCTATATCTAATGCCGCGTTTCCACGCTTGCCAAGGCTCGGCAAGCGTCCACAAGCCCCAAGCGTCCACAAATCTCGCTTAGAATTTGGAAGTCGTTTACACAAGAGCTAAGCTAAGTTAGTTTAGCTTAGCTCGCATAGCTGACGCAGTTTTCCATACTTGTGTGCAGACCGCAAACTATGTGAACTAAGCTATGTGAGCTAACTAAAATATGCGAAGCTATGTTAGTTGTGTATGCCGATGCGCAGCTACGCGAGCTAAGCTATGTCCCTCCCGCCTTCCCCGCACGCCCTTCGCACATCCTTCGCCAGTGCTGTCCAGTGTCCTTTGTCGTACGCACGGTCGTTTCGTAGCGAATATGGAGCAATTTATCGAAGTTGTTAAACAATTTCCTGTGTTATGGAACACACAGTTAAAGGACTATCACAATTTAATTAAAAAGGATGTTGTATGAAAACAAATAGTGGAGGAAATGTGTTGACATATCCAAGGTCTAGAATGTCGTTTTCTTATATAATAATAATAAGTCAGTATTAATCTTCTTTTTCTATGTGTAACGTATTCATCATCGGAACTTTCTTCATCGATTATATTCATAGCAAGCGCCTGACGTCCGTCTAATTGAACTCCGCAACACTAACTGAGCTTTGGCTTAGCTCTTTGTGTGCACGCCATTTATTTCTATCTTAGCTTAGTTTGGCTTAGCCTAGCTTCCCTAGCTTAGCTTTGGAATAGCTTAGTTTTCGATCTGCAACCCGCATTATGAATGCGTCAGTGTGCTACGTACATCCAAGCATGGCGGACTCCGAACTTGTATTGGCTATTAAGTTTGGTTTAACTTACTTTTATTTCAAATACAAACAAAGTAAAACAAAAGCAAGCAAAGCCCGACGACCACGAAGATGGTGAATGATAAAGATTCATAGAATTATCTGGTAATATTCCAAAAACGATAAACTCTTCGTTAGACCAGCCACTCTTTTTTTTGGAAATATACTTGTGTTCGTCGCGAGATCACTGCGGCTACTAAGCGCGCGCCAACGTGAGAACGCGTCACAAGCGCTTGCCGCAAGCGCCCTTTGATCTGTGTCCAAAAACCGACACTAGACCGGATCGGATACACAAGCGTCCACAAGCTTACACAAGCCAAGCCAAACGCCCTCTTTATACGCTTGTGCTTGTGGACGCTTGCCGAGCCTTGGCAAGCATGGAAACGCGGCATAATCCTATAGCCCAAGCATCGCTAAGTCTAGAAGGAGATCATAATTGTTTTATAACCCATTGTAGGGTTGTTGTTATTATTATTATAAATCGGACGACATTTTTTAATCGCTCGTTCAATGGTTCAACGGCTTGAACGGTTGAACGGTTGTCGGCACAACTGCTTCTCAATTCTTCTGCTCATAGCGGTAATTAGTTTTCCATTATCGAAATATAATTACTGTCACTGCTCCAATTCGCTAGCACCCACTGCCACAGGGTCTATGAATCATAGGTCTAATGACTAATCTATAATCACAGGTATTTTTCTGATATGTGGAATTCTTTATTCTTATTTTTATTCACGGCTATTTTTATCCTCGACGAAAAAGAGAGATTTTATAAGTTTGACGTGCCTGTGTATCTGTGTGTATGTATGTATGTCCGTCTGTGGCATCGACCATCGTAGCTCCCAAACGGATGAACCGATTTTAATGTAGTTTTTTTTGTTTGCTATGTTTAGTGTAAATAAAACTGTCGGGATTTTTTTTAATTTTAGTTTAAGATTATTGCTGAAATAATTAATTGGTAACAGTGAACATACAACTACGATCGAATTAGCCCCTAACCTAAAGAGGCGCCCTTCAAAAAAAACTCTTCAGCCTCCCTAGGGCTCCTGCTATTCTTGTCACCCCTTGCCACCCTTTTTTCTCCCGGAATATTTAGGAAACCCATTGGAGTGGGAGCCCCTCAACAAATATTGATACAATGGCCTAACTACGCCATTGACCTAATACCTACTACTTCAATTTCTGAAACTGTTGTAGTCAAAGATGGTTGTAGTAAAATGATAATATTGTTAAGAGCAAAATAACAATCAACGAATACATTCGAAACTTCTGATAAAACTATATCAATCAATCAATTTCAGATAAAAATTGTACAGACCCTGCTCTCAGATTAATGTTCTTTAATCTAAGTTGTCAAAGTGGTCCGTCGAATTATGGATTCTAAGTAGGTACATTGCAGTACATACCTAATTAGTTACAATCTAACAATAGCAACAATTAAGTTGAGAAGTAGGATTTTTATTGGTACGATTAGGCTTAACACGCATTACGATTTTTCACCCCGCGATTTTTTTTCTGACGATTTTTAAATCGCGTTCTGAATTATAAATGAATACGATTTTTTTTTCGCAAGTGCGTGCAGCTTTATACAATTTCCATATCTCACAGAATTTTGCGGAAAAAATCGCGCGATGAAAAATCGTAATGCGTGTTAAGCCAAACTCTTCTATCTATTTATATAAAACAAAAAAAAATTGTACAGATACAAATTTTATACATACATTACATAGGTACATACATTTTTGTTTTATAACCATCCAACAAAAAATTTGAAGGTGGTTTGAGACCACTAAAACAATGCATTAGGCACATTCGGTCCATTGATAAAGTAGATTTTCCAGTTTTCCCATACAACAATTCAAAGTTAAAGTGGAAAATAAAAATTAGGTTAGGTTGTACCTAGGAAGGACCAAATGATACCATGAGTGCCATCTACAACATTACATATGCATCACCTTGCGTGGCACCATAATACAAAGTCATCTGTTTAGGTTATGCATATCATGCCTCCATGGTTGCAATTACACAAAACTCTCAACAGATGCCGCTAGTAATAGTTGAAATTGTACAAAATTAGGTACCTTTATATACATAAGTGGTTAAAAGTTGGCATTTACTTGAAAATCTATTTACCTATACCTAGAGGTAGTACTTATTAGTTCTCTTTAGTATATTACGTCCATGGTTCTAAGACAAAAATATTAAATCACGAAAAATATATTACTTATTGAAGTCTTCAATTCGATTTGAAGAACACCGACGATTGTGAACATTGTGAACAGTTTTTTGTTTATGGTACGAGGAGGTATAAGATCTGTATTAGATTTATAGATTATATTTATACTGTAATTTATAAACTGTAAAGTGTAATCTGTGCTGGCACCTCGATAAGGCGGGTGATCTAAATTCTAAAGTCTAAACTCTCAATTTTTTAATGGCACCGCTATGAAAATGTAGGTATTTAACTCTTTATTGAAATTTTAAATTATTATTTTGATCAAGATACTTGCTACCTTAACCCTACATGCCCTAGCGGCCCTACCTATTTTAACAAACATTCTAAAAAATCTCAATGGCAATGGCAGTGTTAGTATTTTTGTGATGCTTTATTGAACTGAATTTATTTTTTTGTTGTTTTTGTAATCAAAACTTCATTAATGAAATCAATGTATGCTTTCTGTCATTTTGACTTTGGTTGGCGTGGTTACCGGGATATATTTTGAGTTTTGCTTTTGACATACATCTATGATTTTGACGTTAGTTTCATAGCAACCAAACATGCAAGAAAACAATAACTTCCAAAAAATCATAAGCCAATGGCGTCGTCTGTCTGGAGAGCAAGTAGAATCAACTGCACTAATAAGGTGAATAGAGATAAAAAGTAATCAGATTACAGTCTCTGTTCATCGGTTGAGATTCAGTCTCGTTATTACTTGTGCCGTGATTGTGTTCGATGTGATACATACGCAACGCAATGAGTTGAAATATCATGTTGCATTTCGCGTGCCGCGGTGGTCTTACATTGTTTACTTGTCACTCATATACCATTACCATTGTATTGTAGGCTGTAAGTGTAGTATTGTACCGGTGGCTTAGTGAATGCGCGACGTGTTGGAGTGCCTATTTGTAACGGTGAACATCTTTGTTTAAGCATGTCTGGTGACTCGCATTCGAGTAAGAAAGAAGATGACACTGAAAAAGACCTGCTAGTTCCCAGTAGGTTACCAGTGGCTGTCGCTGGAGCGAGTGCTACTTCTGCCTTGGTCGAGCCGGCCGTGGTCACGACTCAACCAGAAGAGAAGCAAGAGTTCATCAACTCTGACAAGGACAAGGAAGAATCGAAGGTATGTTAGTTAAAAGAACATTCACTATGAAGCCAGTAAATATGAATGAATTACAATTGGAATTAACCCTTTACACTCGAGAGGTGAGTGCACTGAGTGCAAAGGGTTAATAATTATAACATATTAAATTCAAAATCTAATCAGGAATAAGTTAAGGTCAACTCGTCGAAGACCGGCATACTTCATTAAAAATTGAATTCATTAGGCAAATTTCGTCATTTCTATAACATTTTAGGCAAATTTTATTGAATAAGGTAATCAAATATTTAGTTGACCATTAAAAAAAACCCTAAAAATTACTTTAAGGTTATCCATTAATGAAATAAAAACTGATTTTCAAAAAATGGTGAAATAGACGGACTTTACTACCACGTCGGATAAGACTGTCTTGTGGAAAAAAAACCTACAAATAGTCGGTTTACGTGAATATAGACATTGTATATGCGTATGTATTTCAACGCCATTTAAATGTGTGCTATCGTTTTTCATATTAAACGCTCTTATCGTCATAAATCGCAAAAAAATACGTATGTCGGGTAAGTCCGGTATAGATCGAAACTCAGGGGTAAAAAACAATTAAATCAAATTAAAAAATCTTTTTTTTTGTATATCAGTTTTATTAAAAGGAATAGCCTTCTTTAGGTCTACCATTTAAGAGATCAAAAACCAACTTACTTAATCGAAGTAGGTACTAAAATACACCTTCTTCTATATTCATATTATAATAGGTTTTTTTTCAGCGCTAGTGCTAATAAATTCGTCGAAAGTATAAGTAAAATAGAATATTATAATAGCATAATGCTCATACATTATGCTATTATAATATTCTATTTTACTTATACTAAAATAAAATAATAAAAATAATAAAATAACACGGCAAATTGAATGAAATATCGATTATCGATTTTAAGAGTAGACCTTAAGAGATTTTAAGAGAGACTCACTACGCAGGAAGCTTAAGTATACGAATTATATGTATAAGGATTAATTTTATAAAATTTGCTTAGGCGTAAAAGGTTTATTACATCTGGAAACGACGAAAACCGGCACATGCCGATCTTTCCCTCCAAGAACTAGACGGACTTCTCCACTATTGCAATTTGAGGATAGGTTTTTTTCACTAGATGTTACTTCGTAAAAAATATGTTTTATTCTATTCTAATATAATATTTGGATAATAATATTGATAATTAATTAAATTAGCTCCACAAACCTTGATAAATATGAAGAAAAACCACTTAAAATATTTTTTTGCCAATGTGTTGCTAGGTCGTGTTGCAAGTTGATAGCTCGACTAAATTTTATACGTATTTTTTTCTCTTTGTGTCATAAATAGCGCCATCTATGTCAATTTATTGAAACTAAAACAGTTTAAACTGTTTGTACGTTGGGTTGTATTTGTTGTAGTTATTCAGAATTCGTTGTAATTCTTACTGTACGGTCCTACCCTCCAGACGGTCTTCGCCGAGTTGACCTTACATTTGTTTTCTATCTAGTATTCATACGATCATTTCAAATCATTGTAATAATGATGTCATTGCTGAGGTATGAAGCACTCAGTAGCTTATAAAAATTTAATATTAAAAAACTTATGGCCTTTTGTTATCCTGCACTGGCTTTAAAGTTATTTTCTTGCTCAATATTACCATTTTGTTCCCTGTGGCCCCAAAATATAATTCCATTAACAATGTATATTTACAGTAAAATGGGATTTAGAAATAAAATACGACTTAAAAATGACCACCCTGGAAAATATGGTTTTTTCACTAGTTTGGTAACTTGTTCAATCCTTGTATGGATATTATTACTTACAAAAAATTATTATGGCTTATAATGATTTATTATGTGTCCATCTCTAGTATATAATGATGAAAACACTCAATATGTCACACAGTATCAATCACAAGGCATGTAGGAGCATTTCAATGTTAATTTAGTGTCCTCATTTTTATGAGGCTTCATTTGAATTTGCTTCTCTATAGTATAAAATATAAATCTCCCCAATACCAATTTCCCATTCTTTGTTTACGCTATAAGACAATGCTTAACAAATCCCTCCTGATGGTGAGTGGCAACCAAGTTCAATATGGTAAGCGCACTAACTTAGTAAAATTATGTTCACTATCATCCATGAATCTTTGCAATTGAAAGTTATGGTTAGTCAAAATATCCAACGATGCTTTATCCATATTGAGTCTGCGCCAATCTCTCCTGGATGGTGTAATCCTCTGTATAAAAGAGTTTCTTGGTCTCTGTACCACTCAGTTTACCCATAAGTACTCTTTCCTGGTGGTAAGATACTGTACCTGTCTTGCTACCACTGACCAGGGGTAGGAGCTGACCCTGCTATTATTTTACTTAAATAAATTAATGAATTATTGCACCTTCAGTGCAACAAAGTCACAACAGCTCATTTTGTAATTTTAGAGGAGAGGACTTTTAAGATATTTTTTTTCGCATTTCTTTCCATATTACTGGATTACTATCTACATTAGGTTAAAAATATTATACTATTAATTGTTTATTTATAGTTTTTGCTACAGTTTCACATAAAATGCTTGTTTTAGCTATTTGTGACATTGTTGCACCGAAGGTGCGATATGTAAATCCTTAATTTAGATCATCATACCATAAATTTTTTGTTAAGGCATAAATCAAAGAGCTTTTGGGTTGACCATTTTTTAGCTTTTATTGTATTGCTTACCTTGGTCACATTGACCTTAGTGACTCATTAGTCAGGTGACTCACAATGTTGAATAAAAAGCTTAAAATATATTACTGTTTACAAGCAATTAGTTTTACATGTATATTCAAGTCATGACAGTCAATGGTGGAATGTTGTTAACTTTTCATAAAATCCGATTAACAAGTTAGTTTAGAAATTTCTCTTTGGCTGGGTAAACATAGAGGAACTTCCAGAGGTTGCAATAAGAATAATGACTACTTAACCTCAGTTTACCATTCAGCCAGCTTTAAAAACTTATGAATGTTGTACTGTATATTATAAATGTTGTAACTCTAAAATGTATATTTTACATAGTTTCAGGAAGCCTCGCCAATAGACAAAAATGAGAAGGAAGACAGTGACTACTTGGTACACAATGACAGTACGGACAAATCTCTGGACAGTAAATGGGACCAAGATAAGGGGAACAAGGGGGACAAAGTGGACAGCGTTTACTTAAGGCCCCCACCACCGCACAAGGCAAGGTCGAATACATCCACACCGGCTGAGGAAGATGAGGATTGTGGTATCAAGTGCCTGTACTACACACTGCAGTGTTGCGATTGTGTCCTCATGTAGGTAGATGCCATATGATAAACTATTTTGTACTGCGCCTATACATTTATAATGTAGAGAATATATTTTTGGGGTAAGTTTTGCTTAGATCCTATGGGATATTTTAAGCTTTATACACAGGCCTTGAAAGCCAAAACAGCTTAACTATACATTTTAACAATAGTGACTTTTTAATTTAAAATAGAGTATTTTGATAAAACCAGAGTGGCCTAAAAGTGATTCCATGATTATTTACTAGATATACCGCCTTGGCTCCATCAAAATAATCTAATTTAATTATTTTGAATAAAAAACCTGGAATTGTAAAAAAACTCAGGCTGTTTTTGCTCTCATGGCCTGATATTTCCAGTATTGAAACTAAAAGCAATATATTTTTTGGTGGCCAAAATGTATCAACCTAAAAGTGTTACTTGATTACTGATGTATTTTTATATAAATTGTTGTAATATACAAAAGAGAAGTATTCTACTACATATTACCATCATTAACGTGATAAATTTATTGAGCTAATAGGGGGCTATTGTATAGAATATGGTATAAGTCAACAATAAATCATACTATTTAAATCATCAAGTATAGATGTAGCATACATTTCAAGTAAAAGGCACTTTTTATGTAGTGTAGACCAGTCTAATAATATAAAAAAGTAACATGCTTTATCCATAAATGCAGTATTAAATATGACATGAGCTGATTAGTACCACTTTTAGTTCCGAAATAATGATAACTATAGCAAAATTTATAGTAGAATTTACTTGGAAAATGAACTTACTCAAATATAATGTTTAAAAAAATTAAAATATTATTAATTGCTCATTATGTTTGTATTTTTGATATTTTGCAATTTAGCTGTTGTGTGAGATAAAATTCGAAGGTTTTTACACCATAACATTATTCTTTTGCTTAGTTTATAACAACTAAAGTGCACAAACTGACATACACAATATTTGTTTATACTTTCTATTTAACATTATTTTAATTCCAACTACTTTTGGTTTTATTTATCCACAAATCTGATATACATAAGTACTGCTCAATTCTCGAAAAAACTTTTAATATAAATAATAATATTAATAAAATCTTAATTGTCTTACCGAATTTGTATTATAATAATATGTACAACTTAGGTATACTAGATATTTTAACAATATATTAATGTATATTGTATGATATTTAAAGATATCACTAATACTTTAATTTTTTAATTTAAGTATGTGCGCGATAAATGGACGAATAACTCAATATCACGCCATCCGATTTCGATTCTTTTTTATTGGATGTACTTCATTTGAAGTCGGTTATTTTTTTGTTAAATTTTTAGAATATTATTTACAGAAATTAATTATGAAACTAGTTGCGAAAACGTAGTAACTTTTTAAAACAAATATAAATAATGACGCTATTAAATAATATCACAAAAATATCAAGCACTTAACATAAATATGGTTCTAGTTTGGAATATTGACTACAATCCCACCTGATGGTAAGTGGCGATGTAGTCATGGATGGCAAAACGCACTAACTTAGTAAAAGCCTATTCACTCTTGCCTTGAAGTCACTTTTAGCAATTCAACATTGATTAAGCTTAAATAAATTTTCTCTTACTACTTACCTTTGTAAGTCTGTTTTTGTAAAGTATCTTACAGTTTATTATGTGCCCTATTATATGCATACAATTAAACTGATACATATCTGTGACTACATACGAGATACTTGAGAAAAATTATTTTTGGGGATATTTATTGACGCCATAAACCCTAATGCAGTTATTTTTTTAATATTATCTTTGTGCGGTCCCTTTGTCTTAGAAACAGCTTAGCCGATTTCGATGTGATTATTCACTGATGTATTTTAATAAGTATCGTTTTATTGCAATCGGTTCACATGATATAAAAATATTTATTTTAAGAATTTCGTGTAATAAATGCTTTTTGAGTAGAAAGCGCTATTATTAGTAACTAATAAGGCCTAAGTTGGTACTTACTTTTAAATATATGTATTTATAAACTTTTTATTTGACAATCTACTTTCGATAACGTTTTAATAATGTTTAAACGCAATGTTTGTGCCATCGATGTTTATGTACAGTTTACTAGCTGAAGTGCCAAACATTTCTAGTACATTCTTTTCAAAATTCAAAATAGTTTTTTCATATAGGTATCACTGATATACACACTTAATTTTTTGGCTTTTCGGTAAGGTGCTTTGTCATGGAGGAGAAGAAAAGCCTAAAGAAACTCCTCAGTACATCTTTTAAAAATAAAAATACAATGGTATTTTTTCTATGATAATTAGTGATTCTGATAAATAATACAGATATTTAATACAAAATACACTCCTAACCTCTTTATTTTGTCTATTACTTTTTAGCCCTTTAAATTTAATATTTATTTCACAAAACAATATGTTGTACGAAATAACTAGTTATTAGTGCCAAATTAGCGAGAAATAAGTAACTATGTTTTATCAAGTATGAAAGTATGTAAATCTTTGTCTATCCTCTATCAGTTTATGACATCACATAACATTCCAAAACCAACTCTCTAGGAATTATTTTAAGGCAATTTTTAACAGTATATTCATGTTTTTTATTATCGTTTAAAAAAAACGTTTTATGATATTAATGATATTTTTTTTGCATTTATATAACATTGTAAATCACTTGTGTTTTATCTTAAGACTAGGCGGAACAAACCCTTGATGTATACAGGGCTTGATCTACACCTACTAGTTTAGAGGGTTACTAGTTACAATGAAAATATAAAATTCCGGACAAGAATTTATTTTTGTAGACTTTAAGCGGCCTATTATACTTTTCGAGAAATCATTAAAAATGAACACATCTCTGTAATGGTACACTTTTAGCTAAAACTTTATTGGATTATTATTTATTATGTAGTACATAACGTATCGTATTATCATCTCATAACGGGATCGTACCAATAACCAGTATAACCCTGTATAACTTCACAAAGGTAATCGAATTTAATTATATCTGTTTTTAGTTTTAACGTTGGTATTGAGTATTGACTAATTTGGTAAAAAAAAATTGTTCATTAACGCTCTTAGTACACCTACGCGTTCGTATGCGGCTGCGAGTCTTTGCGAAATAATTGCGGTAGCGAAACATCTGCGGAACGTTATTACACTGCAGTTCTTTCGCAAGGAAATGTCATTGTAGCTTTCGTGGGTCGTCCAGTCGTCGCTTTCAGATTCTGAAGAGGAAGAATTGTTGTTGCTGGCGTCGTTCGCAGTTACTTGCGAAACAATACCGACAAGGACGCAACTATTTCATCTAGCTATATAGTAGAGCGAGACATAACACATGCGAAACGTTGCCATACAACTTACAGTTTTTTCGTCGTTTCGCTGCCGCATACGAACGCGTAGGTGTACTAAGAGCGTTAAGGTCGTATTTTAGTTGATTTGTGAAATTATAACAATATTGAATTAATTGTATAGAACCAAATACTCACTTGATGAAATATCCAACATGCAAGCCTAAAAAGATATTTTACGAAAAAATTTTGTGTAAATTGTTTTGAAATTATCTTTAATTTTTGGATAAACGAAATGTTGCAAAATATAGAATTATGTCTAGAAGTAAGTTAACTAGAGGTAAAAAGTAGAATTCAGGAATGTGCCTGAGCTTAAATTTGCAAGTTTCTGTGTGATTGTACATTGACAATTCTATAACGGCCAATTATGAATAGATTTATGAATAGTCGTAATGGTCCTAGGGTATTGAATAATTTATTTATGTACCTATTGACATTAAGATTTAAAAGTATTCAAAGACTTTGTTTAATTACAAATAAAATAATCTTAAGCCTTTAATAATGACACGTCATAGTAAATCTTATCAAAAGTGATTTTCTTACTTTCCTTGGTCAACTACGTTACCCCAGCATTATTAGTCTTAAAGGCTACTCAAGTGTTTAATGGTCGTAGCGCACATATCAACTCGGAAAGGGATCGGCACCGGATCGCCTCGCCGTCAACCTAACGTAAGCTCGGCTACGGCTAGGCGACGCCGCGCTTACGGCTAGGCGACGCCGCGCTTACGGCTCGCCGGCCGCTGGTTGACGGAATGAATGACAGCAGTTCGCCGACGCAGCGGTAGCCGCGGCGCAGGGCGTGCACGAGGAAACGGAAAGTCGACGGATAGCGTACGGTGAGACGTAAGCGCGGGTACGGCAAGTCGTCCACGCACCGTACCGCGGTTCGTGAGCTTGTCTCGAGGCGAGGCGATTACGTTACGATTCCGATAAGTGTGCTTTACAGTAAGGAGTTTCATACAAAGAATACTGACATGCAAGAGTTGATACGTTTACGTTCCGTTTACGAGTTGATACGTGTGCTATGACCATAAATTGTAGGAAGTTCTTGCAGCCTCTCCAATAAAGGTTGATGCATACGTAACGTGTTTTACCCCGTACGGGACGGGACGTGAAGTTTTGGAAACATCGTTCCATAGAAAATGTAAATGATAGCGCATACGCCACGGCACTTACGGACGTATATTTATACCCCGTCCACGTTACGTATGCAGCAACCTTAAGACTACGATTGCTATCTCACTACATACCAGCTATGTTGATCTCTAAATTTTATATATACTACCTACTGATTGGTCCTCGAATCTGAACAAAGCGCATAGATAGTACGATCCATGTGTTGATGTTTTTTGATTAGTCACATGCAAAAGTTTAGGCGCAAAATGTCCAATTCGCATAATGTCCAATTTCATATAGATCAGCTATACTCAACCTGCGACCCGCCGGGCTTTTGTGATTGGCTCGTCTGGTGTTACATTATTTTAAACCATTTTGAATTTCGCGGCCATTAGAAAAATCGAGAGCGCGCTGAATAAATAGGTCCTACATAACACCACTAATAATAGCACTGCACACGGTAATTTACCATAATAATAAGGCAATCTATTATCATTATCACGACATCATTTTAGTATTTTTGTAAAGCTTTAGGACCACAATATTGAATTTACAAAATGTCGAATTTTTATAGCGTTGAATTGGCAAAATGATAAATCCCAAAATGTTGAATTCGTAAAAGTTGAATAGCTAAAAGTTGATAAGTCTATTTTCTACTCGCCTCGCATCCGCAGGACTCATGCGTCCTCTAGCATATCGTCGATTGGTCTACCTTGTAAATGGCCTGCCTATGCTTCTCCGTCAGATGCGTGGAATATTTGAGTCTATCTATCAGCCTTTTAGTCTACTGCTGGACACAGGCATTCCATAATTGGCGCCACTTACCGGTCCTGGGCCCTCTGAATCCAGCGGTTTCCTGTTGTCTTCTTTAGGTCATTAGTCCACCTGACCCGGAGGCAACCAGTACTCCTTTTTCCGAGACGTGGCCACCATTCGAAGACTTTCTGATCCCATCGTTTATCAGTCCTCCTGACAATGTGATCTGCCCATTGCTACTTCAGCCGGCTGTGTGTCCATACTCATCTTAAGATCCACCGTGAGGCGCTGTTCAGGTCCTCTAGCATGATACTTAGGACTTAGGTCCTTCAGCGTTTCCGTCAGGATCACTATATCTATTATCTACGTACCTATTATTACCTATGTATTTATATACATATGTACCTCTCGCTCGCACCCACGATCCGGCGCGCGCTCTGGCATCATGTCGGTTTTTGGCTGTCGCAACGTAAAAATTTTACTCATATTTTTTTTCCAACGCCCCGAAGTATAACTTCAAAGTAAAGCTTCACACTCCTAGGCCCACACTAGGATTCCATGTGTCGTGGATGCCATGGACAACACACAAAGACAAGAACACTCACACCCAGATCGAGAACAGAAATTCAAACTCATCATTCTTTCCGCCTCGCTGGGAATCGAACCCAACCCTTGGCGCGGGGATCTAGAATAGTAACCATGGCGCTACACGGGTCGTCAAATAACTTACGACCGTGTAACTACGGTTTAATGCTGATATAATTATAAAATGATGACCCGTAGTCCCCCTAGCCCTATTGGTAGTACTTTGGTAGAGTTATGTATGTATATTGGACATTTTGCGAATTGGACTTCTAGTGATGGTATGTAACATGGTATTAAGACATTCCGATCGACATATACATTTAGAAATTAATGTAAGTGATAATAACTTTATTATGTATATAGAAAATAAAACTCGACGTATTGCTAATGCAGTAGTTATGCCCGGGATACACGAGGCTAGTTTTTCAAGCTAGGATAGCAAGCTAGTGTTAGTAAGCTAGTACTTCTGGCTTCATGTAAACAAAACTAGCTTTATTTTTAAGCTAGTAAACTAGTAAGCTAGTTTACAAGCCAGGACAGTTTTTAATAGGATGAGTTCTATTTTTAGGCTAGTAGCGTAGCGCCCCCAACCACTGATTTTACTATCCTGGCTTGTGTACTAGCCTCATGTGGCCTGCGAAGCTAGTTTTCAGTTGGCTAGTAAGCAGGAACCAAGCGTTTTGTTTGTTTTTCCGCGACGTGTTTTTGAGAAAGATGCCTAAACTAAGTACGGAGATTAATTTAAAGTTTGTCTTTGTACAACTGTTCCGTGACCATGAATGTCTTTGGAACGCCACCCTTCCAAGTTATAAAGACACATCTAAACGTGATTCAGCACTACAAGAATTGTGTGGCGAATTAAAGACATTAGGTATTGATATGACTATACTATCAAAGACATAAAAAGTAAAATTAAAAATATAAGAGTAACGTATTCTCAAGAACTGACAAAAATTGGCACAGTTTTCGAAGTAACTGTTTCAATCGAATTGTGTTTTTTTTCGCATGCAGTTCATTATGGACATGCGGTCACCCCATTCACTGTAATAATACTAGCTTAAATTAATCTAGCCTCATGTAAACAGAACTAGCATGTTCCAAACCAGGTCAGCAAGCCAGAACAGAACTAGCTTGCTATCCTAGTTTCAAAAACTAGCCTCGTGTATCCCGGGCATTACTTCATTTTGTTTGTTTCGAATGATTAGTTGCTGTTGGCCCTATTGACCTAGAACCACATAGTCATCGGGGGTGAATAGTACTTCAATTCGATGTGGACGAATACTTATAAATAGGGTGCTTTATGTAAAGCGTTAAATACGATTCCTTGGTCTGGAAATTTGTAAGTCTATCCAATTTTTCTTCCAATACCAATTAAACTAGGTTTAACTAAAAATGGTCATTGTGATATACCCATTTATGGTACTAATTATTTACCATAACTTCACTAAATTCGATGTTAAGAAGTCCGAGCCAATGTATTTTCTAAAACTTTACAGTATTTCAATGATCACAATATTTATTGACTCGTCTCCACCCAATTTGGAGTCCTTAACTTTATATGGATTGTAGACATACATATATAACTTAGGTACTTTGTATATTTTTTCTAAATGTACCTACATACATTTTGTACTCAAATTAATATAAAAATAATATAACTACAAACTGTCGTTTTTTTAATTTATAACCTAAAACTATATGTAATATAGTAACACTACTATATAACCTTAGGCCTTATTTACGGAGACGCGGGACGTCGTGTCGTGTGTGGCGTGGCGACTCACGACTAGGGCTTACTATCCGGATATTCGATTTATCCGGATATCCGCCGAATTTTAAAACCGGATAATGGGCTTGTGATTATCCGGATAATTCGAATAAAACGGATAGTAAATCTTTAGTTTTTTTACATGTTTTTTTTAATTGAAATATATGTAAAGGACCAAGATGTAATATTTTAAACTTTATAATCACAAAGTAGATAGTCTATTAGCCTCCAATAATATAAAATACGACCAAATGCCAAAAAACAAATTATTTTAATGACCTGCTTATGCCCGGTATTTATGGCTACGCGGACGATAGCACAGTGGTAGAGAGATACCTACCAAGTTCCAGAGCCAGTCGGGACGAAATTCAGTCTGAAAGAGAGGCTATGGTTGCTCGTATGAATCTCACACTTCGGGCTGTGTCCGAGTGGGGCGAAGCCAATCTTGTGAGATTCAACGCCACTAAAACTCAGACGTATCTATTCCCCGCCAAAAGGAGGCCGCTTACCTTGGCTCCTACTTTTCGGAATGTATCCTTGGATTATACCAACTGCCTTCAGTTTTTAGGAGTAGATATATCCTTGAAACTCAAGTTTGGGCGGTTCATTGAAACCAAGGCTAAGGCTGCTGCAAAGAAACTTGGTGTCCTAGCAAAGATACGGCGGTACTTCACACCGAGGCAACTCTTAACCTTGTATTGAGCTTTATACAAGCTCAAAATACAAGCGTTCGGCCGTGTGTGGAGTACTGTTCGCACATTTGAGCAATTGCAGCCAAATGTCACCTTTCTGCCTTGGACTCAATGGAGAGGCGTGCGAAGAGGCTGACTGGTAACCCAGATTTGGTTGAGACCAATTGCAAAGCCTCGAGCACAGGCGCAGAGAAGCCAACCTCTCGGTTTTCTACAGGGGACATTTCAATGAGTGTGCACAGGAATTGTTTGATATATGTAATTCCTCCATCTCCATTTCTCGACATCTTGAACGACGTGACGCACGGCGGCTATCCATCCTTTTGTCGTGAACATCCCGCCAATAAGGACGAGGTGGTTTGCCTCGTCATACACACCGCCAAGGACTGGAATAACTTGCCTGCGACGGCGTTCCCGCCTGTCTATAACTGACTATAATGAAAGAGTGATTAGGCTTTTACTAAGTTAATGTGCTCACCACCTTGGACCACATCTCCACTTACCATCAGGTGGGATTGTGGTCAAGCATTAACTTATTTGTGTAAAAAGAAGTAACATTTCTACGACGGATTTAATAGAAAAAATTTAACAAAAAGACAGACTTCAAATGAAGTACCTACATCCTTTCGAATAATAATAAAAAAAGAATCATCGAAATCGGTTGGCGTGGTATTGAGATATTCGACCATTTGTCGCGCACCACATGAAAAGCACCAGCTTTTGATTTAAAAAAATCATCAAAATCGGTTCACTCAGTCGAAAGTTCCGAGGTAACAAACATAAAAAAATACAGTTGAATTGAGAACCTCCTCCTTTTTTTGAAGTCGGTTAAAAAGGGATCGTTTGGGCACTCGCTCGCGGTGCTCAGCCTAGCCCCTGAAGTAGAAATGGTTCTGGAGAATCCACATGCCACTCTACAAGCTCACTGTATTTACAGCATAGCTTAAAAATTTAGCTCAGAAATCGAGCAGTTCTATGGCAATCCTCCTTGCGTCGATGTTCACAGTGCTGAGGGTCATGACCTCCTCAACGGATCACTTTATCCTTCCAGCACTATCTTGCACCAACGGATCCTATGCCCTGCAGCGTGGATGGCCTCGTGCATCCTGCTGTCAAGAGTGATGTGGATTTGATCCGACCAGCGTATCGGAATTCGAACTGTGACCTCGTGTTCTGGTCCCCTGGACTTTGCCGGTGATGACCAACTTCCCAAGATTGTCACCGTTCTTCCGGGCGATGTGGCCTAAAATACTCAAGTACTCATTGATGGCAGATGGTTGAAAAGCCTCTTGGTCTCCTAGGTTTCCTGCTTTTGGGCTTTTCTACGACAATAGACTACGGAAATTGAACAGCTTTGCAGATAGGGACGCTACCAACTAGGCTACAGGGTCGTCCTTGAGGATTCCTCCTTAAGGGTTCGCCATGATGCTGGTACCCAGGTCGAAAACCTTGAGGTGTGTTAGCTTTCAGGAGAAGACGGTACTAGCTCGATGTGACGTGGTTAAAACATATACGTGTAGAAATTACCCTAAGAACATTGCTAATTAGTTTATGACTAGATGCGACTCTAGGATGAAGCTTACCAGCGTGCTGATACATCTCACAAAAAGTATTGGGTTTTGAATTAAATTTTGAACGAGTTTCATAATAAAAATATTGATTGTATTCATAAATGATTTGTATTTTACCTTCTAAAAGTATTATTCGAATTATTCGTATTATCCGAATATATCCGGATAATGATTAGGGACTATTCGAAATATCCGGATACTAAATTGAGCTGATAATTGCATGCCCTACTCACGACGCAATTCAATAGGCGTGTAAAATCGCTTCTCTACGCATTTGTAGCGACTACGTCCTTACATTATTGGAGTTTTATTAAGGATCCCTAATTTTTTTGAAAATCTGATATAGCTATGTCACCCGGCGATACTGTAGCTTCCCAACAGTGAAAGAATTTTTCAAATCTGTTCAGTAGTTTCGGAGCCTATTCAATGCAAACAATCAAATCTTTCCTCTTTATAATATTAGTATAGATTATTACATAGCGGGATAACCGAAACGATATAAGTAGCTCCAGCTATAGCATAGCATACTCAGGTCTTCTGTCCACGTAGACTCGTGTCGCACCCTATCGTAATTTGGCGCTTGCTTGCATCTTGCGTAGTTAAAGCATGAAATTGGTCCACGGAGCAGCATCGGTTTTTTTGTCCACCTGCCTCAAAAACAAGATATCATAATTTCACTAAAGCGTATCATCATACCCTCAGTCCACAGGATGTCCTTAGCCGTACATCATACATAATAATATGGATAGATCTAACAATAAGTCACATACAATCGTGTTATTGCACTGTACTTTCTAAGCTACTGAAAAAATTTGCTTCCGCTGAATGTAAGTAGGTACTATGCATTTATTTATTTCTTCATGTTTTTTACGACACTTTCTCAAAGAATATTTGTGTGGTAATATTTTAAGATTATTTCGCTATAAACAGTGTCGCTAGAAATTGCACTGATTATATTTTAGTTTGCCTACCATTGCAATACATACGATAAGAGCAACTCTGTTGTGAAAACGAAACAAAATGTAGGGAAAATCCAATGTGGAGAAGAGGAAACTTGCGCGTGCGCAGATATTCGACGCTATTTCTGGGCACTTCACTGTGCGCAGGAGTGTCAGCGAGCGTGGTATTCGTGACCATAGCGATGTGTGCGGCCGCTAGTGAGGAACGGGCGTTGCGACAAGCCCTCACGATCGTGCAGCTTCTCAGAGCCGGTGATTCTCGTTCTGTGATTGATTCATCTCGCCATCTGTTATAAGTAGGGCTTGGGTAATGAATGAATTACACAACCCTAGTGATGTTCTGTTTACTTAAGTATTCTGTGATCCAGGATCTATTGCTGGTATATAATAATCATGTAAAATAAATTAAAACATTAAGAAATCAGATAGGGTAAGATCGGTAATCTACGAGTATACTAATATTATAAAGAGGAAAGATATTATGATTTCGTTTGTTTGCATTGAATAGACTCCGAAACTACCGAAACGATTTGAAAAATTTTCACTGCTGGGAAGCTACACTATCCCCGGGTGACATAGGCTATATTATATATTTTTTACTATTTTTCCCGAAGCGAAGCGAAGGCGATTTCCTAGTATTATATAATAGTAAGGATTTTTTTAATATTTGTCATCTATTCATTCTGACGTCGCTATCGGGCGGTCAGGCCGCAGGCGTGTCACTGGGAATAGTGAATAACATAGTGGTGGTGTCTTGGCAGTTGTAGAGCTTTAGGGTTATATGGTATCACAAACTGCTGTATAAACCGTAACTGGAAGATTCATACCTAGGCTATCAGACTATAATAGGTGAATCATAAAAAAAAACTAAATAGCCGAAATGTATTAAATCCCTTTCAAGTCTGATAAAATCCCCTAAAATAAACGAAAATAATAACTTTGAAACTATTTTTTTACATGTAAGGATTTTTTTGTTTGTGTAAAAACTCAGAAACTGAACCAATTACAATCTTTTACCAATAGGACGCTCTATTGTTTCGGAGTAACATCGACTATATTTAATTTAAAAAAATTGGGATCTATACGAAAACCCAAAGCGAGGGCAGTTACTAGTAATAGATACTTTGCAGAATATGGCAGATTAGCCGGCAGCTCGAAGGAAACGCCGGCCGCCACGTGTGCACCCACCACGGCCGTACTGCTTTCTCAGTCCCAATCTAGCCAGTCACGCCGGCATTGGACTGCGTGTGAGTCGCTGTATTTACAGTTTATACATAGGAACCCCGCCTGGAGGAGTTCCTTCACCTGTGACAGTCACTTATACCTTCCTATTCAATCTTATCATTCAAATGTTTATTTATCATTAGATTGTCTGGAATCCTTTTAAATTATTATCTCGCTGTTTCCCAAATAACTATTCTTTATTGATCATGATGTTAACAGGGAACGTGCAAGGCTCACCAGGCCGACGCATGGACTATGACGACGGATTTGGCGAACATCCCGAGGATACGCTCAAGCCATCTTCACATGCATCAGCGGATACACCCAAAACATCCTCTCCGTCACAATCATCGACCTCTGACCCCGAGCGATCCATAACCACCTCCCAAAAGGTCACGACTACGCCTATATCGGACACTCCCAATGCCACCACTAATCCCTCTTCTGCCTCTCTAACAACAATCTCTCTAACCTCATCTAAGGCTACTGAACCTCACTCAAAAACAATGAAAGTGACAATAGTATCTTCTGTGAAGCCAGTATCCCCGTATTCTTCAGTTTCCCTTCAAAGCGCAATGTCTACTTCTCAGCCGTCAACTCATACGAAGTCAGGTATATGGTTTACACAACAAAAAAATTGTATATGCTCAACTAAAAAGGCATAAAACAATGTCATAGGGATCCAGGAGTGTGTAATGACTCATTATTGATAAGATAAACTAATAATTGGATAAACAGATTATTACCTAACGCTGTAGTCTCGTAAACGTCCACTTTGCAAATGGTTGAGTTAGAGACCTATCGCATAACTACTCGCTAACATTCGCAAACGGTCCCCCATTCGTAAAGGACCTTACGCGAATGCGTAAATGCGACAGTGGGACTATTTGCGAATGGGACGTTTAGTAACTAAACCCTATTATTTTAGAAGCATCGACAACACAAAAAAAGCTGAGATGGTCAACGAAAAAACATGAGGTCATCGACACCCCGCCGGAACTACAGCAAGCAGCGATGGAATTTGCCAACGAGCTTAAGTTCCAGAGCCCCCACGGGCGAAGGCCCCGCCGACCGACAACAGGGGCGAAGCCCCGCGCCTCGTGGCACGAGCACCTAGCCCGCAGCACCCGCTACCCTGTGCCTTTACCAGAGAACCACGCTTTCTGCTACACAGACCCCGGCAACGCATTATGTCGCACTTTCATATAACTGGTTATTTTATTTACATTGTATCATGGCTTTGTTGTAATTTTAGACTAAATTTCGCGATCATATCGAAGAAACATTAAAAACAATCATATGAGAGTTGCTGCACAAAGAAGTTAGATCACTTTAAACTAGGATAACAAGGTGATGTTACAAATCAAGGTTTATTACTGAAATCCTTACCAAGCTGTCCCCACTGGTAGTTTCCTGAAATCCCCACGAGCAAAGTAAAGCCAATGTGGACTTCTGGAAATGGACCAAGTGCGAGTCAGACTAGCAAACCGAGGGTTCCGTACAAACTTGTAGCAGATAAGTAAAAGAAACAAAAGTCAAGTAAATTTCATCATTTTATTACGTTAAGAAACCTAAATTTGACAATTTCCATTACTGTTTAAAATAGCATTCTTATACTATCATATTGAAATTTTAATTCAGTTCCCAAAAACATGCACAAAGATAATTATCATATCCATTTAGTAAAACTTGAGGTAGTTATTAGTTTCAGAACTTATACCAATTATAAAATGGTTCTTAAAATAACAGTTAAAAGAAATTGGTGTGGAAACATGAATGTACAGCGATTAAAATGAATAACGGAAAATAATACCGCGTATAACATACATCTCGTATCACCTCGGAGCTGGCGAGTGCGCGCGAGAATCGCCTCGGTGGTATAGCGTCACCAGTCACCAGACACCGAGCTAGCGACGCTGACTCGCAGCCATATCATATCACGGACCCTCCACGAATCGATACATACATTACTATTTACTTTAAAATACAATCAATCATGCAAAATTAACGAAACTGACAAATTCAGTCGATCACACGCCAAATACACAAATATTGATTACACACATGAGAAATGAATACAATGTAATGCCGTAACATTAGAACCGTCGAACCAGAATGACAAGTATCGTTAGCGAGAATGATGTCGGCGGGCGGACGGACCGCCGCGGCGGGGTGTAGTTCAGTCTCGGGCCGCGCGTCCGTCCGCCGCGCGCACACACGCACAACCAACACAACACACACCTACCACAGACCTCATCCACATACCACACGTACCAACCAAACAAACATACCGACCCTCGACCGCATGTCGCACACCTCACACACACACACACATACACCTTCACGGCCGGCAACGTGTGCGACTGCGGTCCATCCATCATTTTAAATACTCCACGTTTCGGATTCAAAGTCACCGTACGGAACCAACTTTGAACGTAAATTTTGAAACAACCAAAACGTTCAATAAAGCATACATACATCCCAAAAACGGGATCGCACGTCGACACCTGACGTGCGTACATATTAGTCAATTTAACACCATTACATTTGTACAACGAAAAAACCGGTGTAGACGCATAATCATCGAATTTCACCTCCGTGAAATCTCTCCGACGGAAGTCTAATCTCTGTCGGCCCGGCTCACGTACTAACCGATACCTAGTGAAATGATTCAAACAAACGTTAGTTGAGTTAGTGCGTGAGCGGGGCGGGGGGCGGGGGCGCGACGCGGGGCTCGGGGCGGTTCGCGGAATGGAATGTGTCGCCGCGCCGCCCCGCGACGCGCCGACCGGTTGCGGTCTTAATTTTGATCAATTGTTGATGTTTTGCATTCAATTTATATCGAGCGGGGGTCCGACCGCAGGAAATCTAACAGTTGTCATCGTTTGCATCCATCGGCGGTTCGCATGCAACCTCAGCAAAAACAACAAAAAAAGAATCTCACAAAAACAACGATGACGACGACTGTATCAGACCGTACGCGCGTGACGGTGTAGCGGCTCGGGCGTCACGACTGACGGTTTCCGGGTATCGTCGGTCGGTAACGGAACTCAACGCCGTGAGTTTTATATGCCAAATGCGAGATGAGATTATTCAATAATATGTGGAAGTACAGATTGGTCTTGGCAAAGCTAAAACGCTTTCGAGTGTTAGGTTAAGAATGGCGACGAAGGGACGTCGGGAGATGCGAGCGGTGAATTCGACGTTGCCCGGGCGCAATCGGTTACATTACAGACTAACCTAAAGTCGAACAAAATGGAATTAAGAATGAAAACATTCTTATTAACATTTTTTGCCAAACTTCCATATATTATCACAATTATAAATATAAATATCTAAGTTTTCATTAATTTTGATATCGTTCACTTAATCTTAATCTCTCAAAGTTAAATATTTTCCACTTGGCACAGTTCCGACGCGACTCGCGAGGAGCGGGCGAGCCGCCGCCGCCGTCCCTGTACCCGACTTCTACTGCGCTTGCACTACAGTACCACTCACTCTACAACTGTGTACCGCTGTACCGCTTGTACCGCATCGATACAACAAAACCCTCATAAAGCTAACAAAGACAAAATTACAAAGAAAACGATCAACAAATGTCACTTAAAAATTAAAACTCGTACCCTCAGTTCTTCCTGTCCAACAATCACTGTTACATCGAGT
This sequence comes from Thymelicus lineola, assembly GCA_963932265.1. Lineage (NCBI taxonomy): Eukaryota > Metazoa > Arthropoda > Insecta > Lepidoptera > Hesperiidae > Thymelicus > Thymelicus lineola. Next base: position 8,521,689 of record OZ010680.1, read on the forward strand.
AATATGATGCGAGCGGCTCCCGCGCTCCCCCCCCCCCCTACACTCACCCCCCTGCCTCCCCTGTCGCCCCTCCCCTACACACCCTGCCGAACTGCGCTCTTAACTATACTGTAGCTCAACAGATTAATCTATTACTTTATAACAAAACAAAATATGTATCCTCTTCATTGTATAATTAATTATGTCGGCATATTCTATCCTATTGCTATCAACACGTGTATATGTATAGAGAACTCAATCGTTTGCATCATCGTCTTACTTGATAAAAATATACTGTTACAAGAACAACTCGGCAGTAAACAATAATATAACAATAAAATATATTTGTGGTAAGTAATCATATAACTGTTCAATATCAATCATAAATAATAGTGTATATGAATAAAATATATACATTATACATAATTATACATAATCATTCAATTATTACTCAACACATACTATATAATCCGGGAATAAAATTCATCAATAGTATTTTAAAATTACATTTCACTACGAATAATAGAAACGACATAAACAACAACATGCGGACGACGGCACGGCGCGACGGTACCGATGCGGTGTCGGTGCGGTGCCGGTGCGGTGTCGGTGCGGGGCGGGGGCGGGGGCGGGGGCGGTGCGGGGCGCCTACTGCGCCGGTGGCGGCGGCGGCTGCGCGGCGCGCCGGTGCCGGCTGGGGCCGCTCGCCTGCGCCACCATCGCGCGGATCCGCCGCTGCGCCGACTGCCAACACCAAACAAAACGCTCCAGTCAGTCGAGCTACCACCGGCCCAACGGCCGAGTCGCATCTCACCACACCACACAACACAACACACACTAACAACATACGTCGCCGAGCCGCGCTGCACTGTATATTCAAACTGGATATCGTAATTGTCCCACATCCACAAGCTACTTCATAAACATACATGTACAACGATCTTAATTCAACAACATGTTACTAACATGACGTATTAAGTCAAGCGAGTGAGACAGTTTCGTTATCCATGAGATTCACATTACTATTGGAGGTTTACATTCCGACAAAACCACACTTCATTCACACCATATTCATTAATTCATCGCTTTAACAATACTTCACATAATCCCCCCAACACGTTTACAAGTCCGATAACATAATATCAAGAGCACTACCAAAGTTTAATACAAAAAGAAAAAAAAATAGCACAGCTCACATTAAATATAAATCGCTTATATAATATTTACGCGTTTGGCGACATAGTAACACGTATTAAAAATCGATTCGCATTCGTTCCAAAATGTTACTCGGTAGACGTATCTTGTATGGAACTCACCTGGAAGACGGCGGGGGGGTCGACATAGCCACGGGGCGGGAGGGAGGGAGGCAATGTTCATGTCATGACAAGTGGGCTCGCGATCGACGGTCAAGTCGCTCTCAACCCGCTTCGGGCGACCGCTACAAAACGTAAAACATTTATTATGCCACAGTGAGTCGCTATCGACAACGCCCAGCTCTGCTCGCATTGCGCCGCACTCAGCTCGCCGCCGCCATCGCTTCCGCTGCCCACACCGACGCACCATCCACGTATATATACCGTAGCACTAACCGTTAACAACATATTACATGTATCGGACTTGTAACGACTTTTAACCCCACTTAAGTGATGGGCGATTGTTGCAAAAATACAATCGACTGAATCGAAAATTGCGCCATTGCGCATTCGGCTGTCGATTTAGTAGTTCCTCGCGATGATTATTCGAATATCAATCGACAAACTACTAACTGAACAATCGACTAATTCGATTAATTTAAGTAATTATCGCCCATCGCTATCCCACGCTACAACACACTCGGACACACACAAGCGCGCAAACACATACACGCCCCGCCTTGCATTCTTCCATTATTTACAGACTTCATACCTCATTCTCCAGACGCCCTCGAAGTGTATAGTTAATAGGAAAAAAATGCGCACAGCGTTTTTTAAAGACACACACAATGTAATAGGTAGTAACTATGAACATATATTCAGTGCTATTTAATAACTTTAATAATAATAAAAAAAAATTGGATACAAATAAATCTGCCAACAAACGAGCATAAATTAAAAAGGCAACAATGCTGTTGTCAAATAGAAATTATATTTTGTCGGCAGATCTACACATTTACATGGGTTGAAATATTATAACTGAACTTTGACTATGTATCTGCCAAAATTCGCGCATAAAATTTATACAGCATTTGCTAAATATATTTTAGCAAGTGTAATTATAAAACCATATTATATTAAAAAGAATATCATTGTTATAGAAACAATATAGAATATTCTTAGCATAACAGAGACTGTCAAAAGATATGTTAGATATAATCCATATAAAAATGAATTTAAATGTAGGTTCAAACTGTTTAGAAAAAGTATTTAATGATGAACATAATAAGTACACATATTTACTTTCGATAACTATTGTATGCCATGAACAAATGTTACATGTATAACATAGTCAAATTTCCAACTAAATTTAGTTTATAAATCTCAGCCCAAGATTGAAAAATTTGTATCATATAGAAAATTTTAATTCGTACTTTTCAAGATTTGATCATGTTATTAAGTGAGATATTATCTGCATAAAGAATAAATTAAGAATTTGTTAAACTGCTTAAATATTTTTGATACCTACTGATTCATGAATAAAAAGCGGCTTACTTTTTATTCAACAATTATGATAGGACATATCTAATGAACTCGAATAGCAATAAACAGCTAATCAGTTGAACTCTTCACAATAAATTTATTCACCCCACCCATTCGTTTTCAATGAAATTCTTACACTTCAATTACTAAGCCTACAAAAATTCACTTTTGTGATACACTATTGTTAATATCCGGATGACCGAGCTTTGCTCGGTTTAGTGTTGCTTAACAACGCCATTTACTGAAGTAGCTTTAGTATTGCTACTTGCCAATAGATGTCAAGAAAAGTATATTGTAGAAGTTTATCATTTCCTGAAAACACCGATAAAACGACATTTTCTAAAAATGAATCCTAGCTAGATCGATTTATCACCCCCGAAACCCCCTGTATACTAAATTTCATGAAAATCGTTGGAGCCGATTCCGAGATTCCAATTATATATATATATACAAGAATTGCTCGTTTAAAGGTATTAGATAGATTACTGTTTTATTTATCATAGCTTGCCCTGTTTAGGTCTAATCTTAAAAGCTGAATTAGAACTACATCCTTTCATTCTGCGTTTAAAATTAGCATATTGCTATGTTTCAGATGACAATACATTTTTATGATAAGCATGACCTGATATTCCTTTTAGGGTTGACTCCAGACGAGGGAAATCCTTAATAGTTAAAAGCATGGTCTCAATTTTTTTTCTTTAAATCCTACAATGGCACTATAAAACCGTTTTAGCTTTTAAACTACTAATTGGCTTTAGATATTGCTAATCCGAAAAGTACGAATTCCAATAAGTGTATCGCGTTTAAGTGTAGCGCCTCATCTATCGAAAATTGTTCTTATCTGCCTGACGCTAACAATATCAGCCTAAATAACTTTCAATTTTAAAAAATTGTAATATAATATACGAAGTTCCGTCACTTTCTTACTACAGTTGCATCATCCATTTTATAAATAGATTTAGTGTGAGATTTAAAATTTTACACGCTCCGAAAGAATTCTATTCAACCTTTTGCATCGTATCTTTCGTAGATGTGACGCTAGCGATCAAAGGGCTTATTACATTTTTCAAATTAAGAGATTGCTAATCCATCATACATCTATGGGGCCGTCCATTAATCACGTGAGGCTTGAAAGGGGGGGGAGGGGTTTGACAAATATCACGAAAATATCACGAAGGGGGAGGGGGGGTGTAGTAAGATATCACGTGTATTTATTTTTTCGTCAAACGCGCGATTTTTAAATAGAAAAGCAGCGTGTAGTGTGACTTTGACTTGCCGTTGCCAGGCAACGAACGAAGGCCTCACGCGCCGCCACCGACTCTCGGCATGTTTTGGATTAAAACAATGTCGAAAGTAGGTGATCTGTATAAAGACCTTTTTGCAGAGTATAAGAAAGAAAAAATACACGTGATGTTGGGGGAGGGGGGGGGGGGGTAGTCTTAAACCTCACTACATATCACCAAGGGGGAGGGGGGGGTTAAAAAATGCTAAAAAAAGATCACGTGATTAATGGACGGCCCCTATACTAATGTGATAAAGTTGAAGTTTATCAGAATGCGTTAAATTCTTGAACTGACAAATGAATTTTTGTGCATGATCCGAATTTAAGCACATGAAACGAGCCCTCAGTTTAAATGTACACAATATAAATATAACGTATACATATCGCACCTTCGGTGCAACAAAGCCACAACAACTTTTTTTGTAATTTTAGAGGAGAGGACTCTCAGATTTTTTCACATTCGCATTTATTTCCATATTACTGGATTACTATCTGTAATAGGTTAAAAATATACATACTATTAATTGTTTATAGTTTTTGCTACAGTTTCACATAAAATGCTTGTTTTATAAACAATTTGGCATACTAACTCAATTTTACAGTTTTGGCTATTTGTGACTTTGTTGCACCGAAGGTGCGATATATACGTGTTTAGTGTCGGTTTAAACGTAGGTACGTCGTGTATCGTGCATGTATAGTGTGTATCATGTAGCGACGGCACGATATAAATACAATGTATACAACGTAGGTACGTCGCATCGTGTGTATCATGGTAGTGAGTTAGTAAGAGACGGTGTAATGTATACGCATGTCCACTGACCTGAACGCTGTAGAACGGCCCGACGATGTGCACGGTGGTCTCGTGGTCGTGGTGCTGCGCGGCGGACGGCGGCGGCGGCTGGTCCGGCAGCTTGATCAGCGAGCCGGTGACGCGTTGCAGCTCGCGCACGTTCTGACCGCCCTTGCCGATGATGCGGCCGACTTGCGACGACGCCACCACTATCTCCACCGTCAGCCGGACGTCGTCCGAGCCGGACATGAATCCCTCTTCGCGCATCTTCTCGAATATCAAGTACTGCGCCTGGAAACGGTTACACGACACGTCAGTTGGAGGCATTGAAGGATTATTACTAGCGTATAGAACCGACACCGCGAACACCATGTATGTCACAATGCATTGACGCCACGTGGCTTCAATCTTTAATGGATTCGTTCGATTTTGAAAAGAGAACTGGGGCTCAATTTTGAAAATGGAACCTCCCGAGCGGGACACACATTTTCTTCGAGATGTCTGCTCTATGACGTTATATTTCAATGGTTGGAAGTTAGTTTTAAGGTAGAAAACGAACATGTAATTTACGCCATATATGAAATAACCCCAACTCTACCATAATAACGAACTGAAATAGTACTATTCAAAGTGAGTCACAGACAAAAAAAATGTCTTTGTTGTAATAGAAAACATCCTTAAACACACGAAAATAGTGATGCTTAACTCTGCTGACCAGCAACCTCCTTCCCCAAGTACACAGTAATCAATCATCCATAATCTGATCATCCATGTCTAATTGTAATTTGTTAAAAATATATTTGAACAACAAATCTCTCAGGTACCAACCAACGTTTACTGGTTGGTCCAATTATACACGACACAACCCAAGGTGCAAAAACGGAACTAAGCCAAATAACCAAAACCCAAGGATTGATCGTCCATACCTTCCATTGCGCCTCGGGGCTCCCTACGATGGTGACCTTGCGCTCCTGCTGCGGCGCGCCGGCACCGGCCGCGGCCGCCGCCGCCGCCGCCACTTCACCTCCCTTCTCCTGCTCCAGGGGAGCAATCTTCACCGACGCATTACTGAATCGAATGATGTTGCGAATGTGAGACCCCTTCGTGCCGATTATCGCACCCACCGCGTTGTTCGGGATGTACAGGTAGGTGGTCTCCTGGCAAATAGATAAACAAAGTTGTAATGCGATCGTTACGTAAGAAGCGATCGTTGTTAAACAATAAATAAATAATGTCAATTGCATTTAATAATTTGATGTTGTCTCAAAACTTGTCCTTTCCTTCCTTTCTATGGGGGCAAAATGTGGTGCTGGCATCGCTTACAGATAATTTTCTGGACAAGTCTCCATTCATAAGAATAAGGAGGTCGTAATTGGGTTAATGTCTACCGTTCTATAAGACTTTCCAGCACTTACCTGGTCAGAGTCTGAATACTTTGGTCGCATGCAAGAAGACCGCGTGATATTATTGTCAGTAAACAAATAATGGAGGCGAGAACATTTTTTTTTTTATTTTCTATTCATGTCACATTATTAATTTGCAATTTGAATAGTTACAAACAGCTTAAAAAATCACTACAGGTAAATGAACATTAAACAAGCTTTGGGCTTGAGTATCCTATCTTGTCCAATGGAATGTTTACAGTGCGTGTCAACACTGTCAACTGGATATTGCATGTCTTGCTCAATGAGATGTGTATGTGATGACTGTGGTAAAGCATCATGTTATGTAATGTGATGTTAGGTCACCTCGCTCACCTGCGAGTCGCCAGCGCCCTGCGTGGCTCCACCCTGGCCGGCCAACGGCGCGTACATCGGCGGGGGGAAGGGGGGCGGGGCACCACAGAACCCGCGCCCTGTCGACATCATCGCCATGGGATGCAGCCCAGGGAACATGATGCTTTGCGGCGCTAGCACCTGCACAGATAAATCGGCAAACGTTTCATAAAAACTACACAAAGTTATACAAAATTTAACAACGTCATACGGTGCGACTACAAACAAACAAACTAATAAAAGCACAATACGTCTCCTACGTTGATCGTCGAAGAGTTTATGGTAGATTCATGGCGAACCTCGTAAATTTTCCCTCCAGGCACTCACTAAAATGTGCACTAGGGGTTCTAAATAAGAGTGACATTTTAATGAGATTTTAGTGAGCTACAAAAGTCTATATACCTGCAGATCATTCTCATAGCTCTGGCGCAGTTTAGCGGATATCTGCGATTCAGCCTTTGCCATGTTCTCGATCGAGCCCTTGACGGTGATGATGCGCTCCAGGTTGAAGCTGTTAATGTCGTTGATGGACGAAACTGTGATCTTCGTCTCGGTCTCCTGCATGATGCGCTTTATAGTGTTCCCGCCCTTGCCTATGATGCGTCCGATCAGATTGTTGTGCGCCAGAATCTTGAGGCAAATCTCTCTGCACATATACGTTAATCAATTACTTACGTGAGCAAATTAACAACGTATATAATTCTAGCAACGGTATACAATAAGCGTTAAGTAAAATATCATTGTTCACGCACGCAGTGGGATCGCACGGCACTGACCCCTTGTTGGTGTTGTTGGCCTCCTGCTGCATCACCTCCAGGATGCGCTTGCAAGCATTGGTGCAGTTCTCGGGATTGCCGTAGATGGTGATGGCCTTCTCGAGGGAGCCGACATTGTCCTTGCGGTGGACGTCGACTCGCGCCCGGCTCTGTTGCGTGATAAGGCGGATGGTGGACCCCTGGCGGCCTATGATGGCGCCGACCATATCTGACTGCACGAGCAGGCGGAGTGGGAAGTCAGTGGGACGCGCGCCGCCAGCCGCCGCCCCGCCGCCGCGGCCGCCACCGGGGCGCCCGCGCCTGCCGCCGCGCGCGCCCCCTTCCACCGCCTCCACCTTCAAGCGGCTCCCCTCCAGCTCGCAGCCGTTTAGCCCGTTGATGCATCTGGAACAAAGTCAACCCACACGCTCGTCACCCTCGCCAAAGACATTTACAGCGAACCATCGCCCCGCGCAACTAACTCGACATGTAGTTATAACTAATGCCAATATTTTAATTGTACTTCATTTGGTCTAAATAACTTCATTGTTTTATGACCAACTTTGGTATCTACTATCAGATTAAACGTAGAACAGGTCACACATGACTCTTGTATACATTGAAAATACATTGTCTGATGTGAAATGCTGCTACAAAAATAACAACGATGAGCATGCTGGAACTGTATTTGTAGACCTTGATGAGGGAAGTATACGTCATTAAATATTTAGTTGGTATATTCAACTCGCAACTTTTGAGTAAGCCAGTAGAAAATTGCACGTTCTGTTTGAGCAGATCTTAATTCGAAGAGTGATGTCAATTATGATTTATTTCACAGTCCAAAGTAAGAATTAAAGTTAAGAATTCTTAAAGGTTTATTTGGTAGTTGAAAAACTATTGTGCGCAGAGTTGATGATCATAGATTCCATAAATCTAGCAATATTCCAAACATTGTAGATGCAATCCGTTTATAGAAAATAGAAAAATACACGAAGGATTTAAAAAAAATACTACACAAAATTGACACATGCTAAAATTAGAATGCGTAAAGAAAATGAACACCTGAAGCGACTCATATACTAATTCAACATACCTAGGACACAGCAAGAAATAAGACATTGGGAGTGGAGGAAGTTCCTTTTTTATTTACTCCAACTACACATTGAGATTGTTCAAAGTTTATTGGCCCATCTGCTCTCATGGGTGCCGTAGTATTAAATGCACAAACACTAATTCTATTGTAAATTAACCTTTTATTTATATTGGAACCAACAAATGTGCTTTTTACATTATATCCTATCGCCATCGCTTACTTTGCTTAATAAGAGCAAATCTTTGCATGTTATCCCATTTTATACTTTCAAATGTTAACAAATATAGATCAATAATACTGAAGGGATAATATCCAAATATCGATGGTGATAGGAGTGATGTCAGGTGACAGACCAATAGGCCATTGCTCTAGCTGAGTGCCACATTACAAATTACAACCAAACAAACACACAATCACAATTCAAACAAAAGTCATAAACTGTTGGTATTCAAATAACTGACACACCAAAATTATACCCTTGGAAAGTATAGCATTCAATTCCATAAAAGCAACATACTTTTGACAAATGTAATTTATGTTTACATTAAGATTTTTCTGTTACTGAAAATTATTGGTTAAATTTTTTTTTTTAAATAATATATAAATTATAAATAAGGTTATTTATTCCCAATTAATAAGGTTATTCCCAATTAATAAGCTAAGTTACAAACAAAAATGCAAATATTTCAGTATAATAATTTCGTATGCGTATGGATAGAGGCATACGCGTTATATTAAAAATCGACAGTTACTTGGTTACAATCGGAAAAGAACAATAAGCCCTAAAGTGGACTAGAGTTTCGGTATGTTTGCGGTTTTTTAAGCTCCCTTTTATTGCCAGCAAAAGCCGTTCGCAGCCAAAAGTCGAGCTCATAAGCTCAAACACGCACGTATATTATACGCGGGCGTAGAGCTCGACCATCCTTTAACTCTGTCGGCTCGGGTGAATACCGGGCTTCTACCGGGTATTCGAGCTTATGAGGCTGGGAATGAGTAACGTTTACTGACATCAAATACGAGCTTACATGCGCCGCAAATACAACAAACCATACTAAAGTGAACGTGATACTATAGAGAAGCGGACAGAAGTGACACGTAAACGGAGAATCATCATGCAACAATCAAGAGTGCGGAGAGAAGAAGCAGAAGACCAAGCGTCGGAGAGAACATCGCTTGCATCAAACGTCATTCATACTCACTGCAGCGCCTGCTCCGGCGTCTCGAAAGTGATGAACACCGCTTGGGTGTTGGCATCGCGCGAGTTGGCTTTGTCGCAGTGCTGCACGTTGCCGTATTGAGATAGTAGTGGCTCGATGTTGTCGAAGCGAGCTTGGAGTGGGAGCCCGCTGATCAGTACCTTTGATGACCGGCTGCGACAAGCGACAAAACCACTCGTACGTTATTACACAACAAAGAGGCGGCTCTGCACCGCAGAGCCCCGAGTAGCTTATTCTACGCGATCGCGAAAAATCTGCGCGGGCGCCGCCGACCAGAAATAGTTTCTCATCAGCCAAATAAATAATAACAAACGCGCCAGTCGCCACGCGTGACGCGCGAGTTCCGAACGACGTGGACGGGCGAGGTGCAAGGAGCGTGGGGCGCGGGGGCGGTGTCTCGTCACAAAATGGCGGAGATGACATCACCACACTACGACGCAGCCGCGCCCCGCGCCCCGCGCTCCTTGCCATTCACAACTCGCTCATGGTTCCATTGCACTCATCGCTGCCTGTGTGACCCTTTCAAGTGTATTTACCTACTTGTTGTGTTCTTTTTGTCCGTACAATGACAAGACAATCTAAATTGTGTAACTTAAATAGAAATAATACAGAAAAGGTATTTCAATTTTTACGTAGTAAAAAAGTATTTAGAAGCATCAATCAATATCTTGTTTGGGAAGTTTTTGTGGAAGGACAGAAATTTTAATTACCATTCATGTTTAAAATCAAAAATTGTTATTGTTTTCTGGTATGTTTTATCGAGATACACATGATAATAATAGGATGCAATTTTAAAGAAAAAAAGGAAGTAGCATATAAATATGCTCCTCAAACTGATTAAGTGTTTTTTCAGCTAAGAACTTAATATTTTGATTACGTGGAATTAATGAAACTCATAACATAACCGGTACCTTAATACCTACTGGAGCCAAAAGCAGTAGGTATAATAATGAAAAACATCAAAGGTCAAAGAAAGCTAATTTAATTAAATAGGCAAAATGAAAAACTATCCTAATAACATAAGAAAAAATATAAAAAGCTAAAGAAATATTTCTTTTGGCATGGCACTTACGTATAAAAACTTAATAAGAACTTTCTGTAATAAAAACGACTTAGCAACAATCCTAATACATATGTATTTGTTTTGAATCTCAAAAAATTAAAAATATATTTTATTTTATTTAATATGCTATGTTTCTTTATTAAATAAGTATTTATTTACCTAAAAAAAGGTTGGTTTTTTTTTTCACAAAAATGCTTTGTATGACGTATGACGTGTTTGTCAATTCCCTTCGATGTCATTGTAAACGGATTCCACTGTATTGTCATTGTGATAATAAAATTACTCGCGGCACGCTATGACGGCTGTTTAGCCGTTTGTCGAAAGATTTGGGTATTGTAAAATACAAAATATGTGTGTTATGGAAGAATTGCCGTATTTTAATGTCACTGATGTAAGGTCGGCCCTATAAGTTGCTTACGTAAGAAACTTACGGCTGCATTTACACATATTAATAAACTTACAGTAAATAATGCTTACGAAAGTTGTGACTTTTTACTTACGTAAATTATTATAAGCCATTTACACATACTTACGGAAATCATAACCGAAAGCTGCTGCCTATAATTATCATTTTAACTTACAGACGAAAACAAAGACAATGCTGGGTAAAACCTTGGCTGGAAAATACTCATTTTTAGGGTTCCGAAGTAAAATCAGAACCCTTATAGTTTCGTCATATCCGTTCGTCCGTCCGTCTGTCGTGTCTGTCCGTCCGTCCGTCCATGTGTCCGAAGCAAAGTGCCGCCGAGACCCTTAGTGCAAGAAAACTGTAATTTGGCATGAATATACATATTTATTAAAATTCCAGCAGTCCAAAATCGTAGAATGAAATATTTAAAAACATTTTTTTTCAAGGTACCTTCCCTAAAGGTAACTTGAGGATGATTTTTTTATTTGTTGCGTAGGTAGGTACGTCGCTTTGGTCTTTCAAAAATATTATGGTTCTTCCAAGACCATTTTCGGAATTAGGGGTCTTTTTACGAAATACATTTTACATTTGAAATTTTACCGTAAGTTAATTACGTAAGTCAGTTACGTAAATAAAACTTACTGGTGTAAGGTCGGCCTAAGACCGACCTACACCTAAAGTTTTACTTTTTACGTTATTTACCGTAAGTTAATTACGTAAGTCAGTTACGTAAAACTTACTGGTGTAAGGTCGGCCAAAGACCGAGCTACACCTGTAAGTTTTACTTTTTACGTAATTAACAATTATGTAAGTAAAAATAAGAAAAAGTAGTAAAAGAAGTAAAAATTGACAAAACTTACGTAAGCATTATTTACTGTAAGTTTATTATATGTAAATGCAGGTTCTTAAGGCCGACCTTGTCCCAAGCTCAAGCCAAGTCAAGCTCTTAGCACTTTAAAACCAAATATTTCCGGACCCCTGATTCCAAAAATGGTCTTAGAAGATCCATAATATTTTTGTAAGACCAATTCAACAATACCCCATACTACAGGTACGCGACAAATAAAAAAAATATCCTCAAGTTACCTTTAGGGGAGATACCCTGAAAAAATATTTTAAAATACTTTATTCTACGATTCTGGACTTCTGGAGTTTTAATAAATATTACAGCTTACAGCAGGACGGATAGACGAACGGACGGACGGATATGACGAAACTATAAGGGTTCTAAATTTACTTCGGAACCCTATAAATGAGTATTTTCAGCCAAGGTTTTAACAAACATTGTCTTTGCTTTCGTCTTTTAGTTAAAATGATTATTATTATAGGCAGCAGCTGCTTGAACTTGACGACGAGAGGGCATTTTCGATTACGATTTCTGTAAGTAGGTGTAAATGGCTTGTAATAATTTACGTAAGTAAAAAGTCACAAAACTTACGTAAGGATTATTTACTGTAAGTTTATTAATAGGTGTAAATACAGCCGTAAGTTGCTTACGTGTCTGCGCACTTGTGATTGCTACTGGTAGCGACTTCTACAGACGCACAGCCACAGCGGTAAATGAGTTACTATAAAAAGAATAGGAATAGGAAGGAATATAAGGAGACAGATTTGATCGCAGTATTTGAGGGAGGATTACAATAGTTAGGGATCGATTTGAGGAGTTTGAGAACCCTTTAGCACAATTTAAAATGTTTAATTATATTCCTTATGAAGAAAATCCTGGAAGTTTGAAGCTTATTTAACAGATACAATTGAAAACAATACAGATGGTGACGTCGCTAATAAACACTGAATAATAGTGTATAGATGCGATCTTCGAAGAACTCCCGGAAAAACGTTAGAATTAAATTCATCGAGTTTCTTGCAATACCACCCACACTAATCTAAAACTAATTCAGGGTCCACTTTATGGAATGCCTTAATAATGAAATGATGAACAGATGAAGACACCCGAAGTACTGAATTGAACGGCAACATTGTCAAGACGCGACATTTTAACATTTTTTACCTGCTCACATTTATTTTCTTCCGGTCGCTTTGTTTTAATGCAAAATGTAGGGTTGGGTTATAATTTAGACATGATTGAATTGCATACGGTATGTGACTAGTTAGGGCAACCCTACACAATTCTGGGAAACATGCATCATTCCATTCCCCTCGAGCACGCCAACTGAGGAGCGGTCTTGGTGAGGAGAGGGGGGGGAGGGGTTAGCGCAATACAGTGTGTGAACACTGCGAACGGAATGTAGGGTGAGGCATATTGAGTGTAGTTTAACGCAACTACTATTAAATATTTAATATACTATCGGGAGCCTACGCCTAGCCGCCAATCGCGGACATTTATGCCCCCTGTGCATTATACAGGGGGATGGGGGCTTGGATGTCAGGGTCGCTTTTAGCGCGCTGAGAATAATATACTATCATAGTACATATCTCACTTGCCATTTCTAGTTTCACTTGTTTGTTCACATATTGATCATAGGTACATTTTATATGCAGTATTTTTTGTTGTCTTTTTTGCATAACATAACAGCTGTTGTTATAGCATAGTGGTTTACCACAATTAAATACCAATTATTAGCTAATTGGTATTTCTACCAACAACCATACCCGCGAGGGTGGAACAGTTCACAGTTTTACAATATTATGATCCCTATTGCCAATAGTGTTAACTACTCGACTAAAAAATCATAATCTATGTATAAGTGCCATATTACGGTAACCCAATTAAAATACTGGGTACCAAGGTAAATACTGTAGATTGATAAATAGGCCCTGTAGCAATAAAATCCGGTCGAACGAGTTCGTTGATCGATAAATGTAAAATGATTATTCTTCCTCGAGATTTCCACGTATTGAATCGTGACACATTCTGGAGACATTGTGTGCAAGCATAAATTATTTACGAAAGCACAAATGTCGAGAAAATATCGAGAAAATCATTTTATAGGTAAGTACTACATAATTATTTATTACCAATTAGCTCAACTCTTGACAAATTGATGATGCATTTCTGGCTGACAAAGAACATATCCACGTCAATGTAACAGTCGTGTAATCCCACCTGGATACTACAAGTATATGAGGAAATAGGTATCATAATAAAATTAGCAGAGTGAATGAAATGTAAGCGTCGGCGCACCGTAAACGATGAGCGCCGGTCTCAGTGTAGATAAGGCAACACAAACATGTTTCAGCGCGGTCGGGGGGCAGCCGGGCAGCGGGGAGCCGGCCGGGCAGCGGCGGGCGGCGGGCGAGGAACGGTTTATCAGCGCGCGGCGCTTGCGGTGACTCACGGAACCCGAACGCGCCGCCGCCGGCGCCGCCATTTTACATTATACACCACGTGTTCTTCATTTAGCATTTCACTTTTTCACATAAAGGGAGTTTTACTTGCAATCAGTCAGCAGTCAGCCCGACGAAAGTCAGTTAAACTCCCAGTGAAATCGTGCTCCAGCGACCGCTGCACGTGCATAGAGTACCAACGTTCCTGGTGCTGGCGAATCGAGGGCTGTCCAGAGGGGCATGCATACCTGCGGTATTTGGCCATTCTGTCCATGATTTGGGGATAGAGTGCGAGGGGTGACCGGCACACGATTCGGATATGCAGAAGCGAAACCTCAGGGTGACGCGGCAGGGAGTGGAGTGGACGGCGGCTTCCGGCGGTGTTCCAGGAACATAAGACGCGTCGTGCCGCGTACAGCTAGCGGTACGGGTAAGGGTCGGCGGGAGTGCACAGCTGTGGAGCCAGTGCGGGCCGCGAGCGTTGCACAGTAACTACTGACTGACTGCGCGACTGTCAAAGTGCCGGCCGGCGCACCGCCCGCGCCTCCCCCCGACGCCACAACCGCCCCGCATGGCCCCGCGCGCTACTACTGATAAAATCTCACAATCCATTCACCCCACTCGCTAATTACTATACTCTCAAGGACAAGGAGTGTCTAGTTTCCGATTCACCTATTTACTTGTATTCACATAAAATGAACTTGATCATCCCGTCGCTTCATACCTACGCAAGTTACGCAACAACTGTAAAATCTCAACTACGAGTTGAAAATTCGATTGTCATAAGTAGTTGCAGTTTAAATTTTTCCTCCTTTACTTATAATTTTTTTGAGAAATTATATTAGGTTTATTCCTGAAAGCAACACCAAAGGCATCACTGTTGCGTTGCCGGCCAAGAAAGACAGAAGAAGAAGAAAGAAAGAACTGGCTCTCAAGTCCCCAGCCGGAACACGACGAGTCGTTTGGCGGCTGACTCATGCTCAAGGGTGGTAGCTATCCAGGCGAACCCCATGGAGAAATAATAATAGTAGTATGTAGTACTTAATGGTATTTAATGAACAATTAAAATCAATATTACCAATATAATCCTTCGAGGAGCCAGGAGCTAGTTGTTCAGTATTACTTTTAACAATATTTTAAACTACTGGGCTTATTTTTTTTCTTTTTTTATTTACATAACGCACATAACGCTTAACGTAACGGAGAAAGTTTGATTTTACTACTCATAAATTTTCATACCACGGGCTTAATATGAAAATCGATTCTAAAGGAGTTAAACTCCAATAATAAAATTAAATAAATTAATCATGCAGTACCTATGTAATTTACGCACTGAAACTGATATTTTGACATTGCAATTGGCATCGGCCGCAATCCTTCGTCCATAGTCACCATATGCTATACTTAAGTTAGAGCGATAAATATTTAGTTTCATCGCAATTGTTTCTTTATTACTTATTTATTTGTTAAGGGCAAATCCTAACCTAAAAGTAACATTAATATTTTTTGGACTTCGTAGCGTTTAAACCGTAGAAATGACTATATAAAATTATTTTCTAAACTTACAGGCAGTATTTCTTCTATAGCTTACATCTTATAAATAAATTTTCATTATCAGGATTTTAAATGTATGGGAAGTGGCCATTGTTCCTTTATGTTCAGGACTGATGATTTGAACGACCTTGGTATAATTTCTACACAATCTCAAACCAGAATATCCCGAAAGGACTCAAAATGTAAAATTCAAATCCACATACTTAGTCTGGTCATAAATACTGTTACAATTAAAAATAAACAAAATATTACATTTGCATTTGGAATCTGTCATTCATTTTTATATGATGATTGTTCATTGAGTTCTCATTTTGACGCCAATACATTGTACAATATAGGTACATATTTTGCGATATTAAAACGGAGTGGGGTGATAAAGAGAATCGAATCGCTGTGATTGCATTACACAAAGTAGGTATGGAGCCAAATGCAATTTTTAAAACTCTCCATACGCTTGGTATTAGTAAAATGTTTGTGTATCGGGCTATTAATAGGTACAATGAGACCTCCTCTGTTTATGACAGAAAAAGATCTGGCCGTGCACCTAGAACCATGTCGCGTATTTTAAAAGATGACTTAGGACTTGCATCCTATAAGAGACGTACTGGTCATTTCTTAACTGATAATTTAAAAAAGAATAGGGTGGTAAAATCGAAACAACTACTGAAACGGTACGCAAAGGGAGGTCACAGAAAATTTGTTTACGGATGAGAAAATTTTTACAATTGAGCAACATTTTAACAAACAAAATGACCGTATTTATGCTCAAAGCTCTAAGGAAGCTTCCCAATTAGTCGACAGAGTGTAACGTGAGCACTATCAGACTTCAGTGAATGTTTGGTGGGGTATTAGCTATGAAGGAGTGACTGAGCCATACTTTTGTGAAAAAGGTATCAAAACATCGGCACAAGTGTATCAAGATACCATTCTTGAGAAGGTAGTGAAGCCCCTTAACAACACCATGTTTAATAACCAAGAATGGTCCTTCCAGCAAGACTCGGCGCCAGGTCATACAGCTCGGTCTACGCAGTCTTGGTTGGAAACGAACGTTTCGGACTTCATCAGAGCTGAAGACTGGCCGTCGTCTAGTCCCAATCTTAATCCGCTGGATCGTGGATTTATGGTCAATTTTAGAGAGTACGGTTTGCTCTAAACGCCATGATAATTTGGAGTGCCTAAAATAATCCTTACGATTGGCAGTGATGAATTTTCCCACGGAAAGAGTGCGTGCTTCTATTGATAACTGGCCTCAACGTTTAAAGGACTGTATTGCATGCAGCCAATGGAGACCACTTCGAATAAGCTTTTTATATTTTAAATTGTTTTATATTTATGTATTAAACTAACACACTGTAAAAGTAATAAATGTTATTTGCAACAGAATTTTTTATTTGTTTCAGTATTTATGGCAAGACTGGTAGCTAGTTTTAATGCAGTTTTATTAATCTACAAAATATAACAAATACCTACTGCATTCAAAAGAATTAAAAATATCAAAAGCTCGTTTCAAATGCAAACGGCGACACAACGTCTACGAACGACCGAGTTTTGGGGGTATTTAGAGCGTGGTGCGTAAAAACGTTAGTAGGTGCAACCGGTGTTATTAATTAGAATGCTAAATTTAAAATCGAACGGAAAGGGGAACTTCCGGAGGCGATATTTCTTTCGATAAAGTATCGTTTAAAATCCATTTGAACATGAATGTGCCCGACGAGCATAATAAGGTAAGCAAGCTACAATCTGGCGGCACGCGCGCCACCTGCCGACAGCTGCACTCACTCACAATATACATAGGTATCCACATAATACCTAACTGCCTCCCCACATGAGCAGGTTGCATCGTACTTTATATTCGATTCCAAGCGTGAACGAACGTAAATACTATTTTTAGATGAACCTAGGATCGCGCGTGTTGATTAAATCTGCGAGTGAATCAAATTATTATTTATTTCACTATACGACCACCTTTATGCTAATTTATCGCCCTACATCAAAGGTGACCGAAAATATTCAAATTTCAATTCTTATTGTCGTGTCACCCAAGCTGCAGAATTCTAATGACCATGTGTGTCATTTCATCATCTAACAACAAGATTAAAAGGCCATTGGATTAGTAACAGCGGGCTATTGCAGGGCCCCACCGTCCCCCAACATAAATATACCATATTTTACTAAAAAGAACTACCTATAGTAAAAAAAATGCCGAAGTTTAAAGCAGTTGAATACAAAAGTAAGAGAAACGGAACAACAATTTACATACCATAGAGGACATTTTTTTCCTCGGTGTCGAATATACAATGAATGCGAAGGTCATGTTTTTTATTAATTATTTTTAACTCTCGGTGCCTTCTTATTTAAGTATAAATCGACGGTATGATATAAACGAATTATTATTCTTAAACGAATTTAAGGGCAATGATTGTAAAAATTAATGAGATTTCACAGTATAAGTCGGTAGAAATTATAATCACAAACAGATCGACAGAGCGAGCCGATTCGCGTAACTGTACAATTATTATAGGCGTGATGACAGATTTTGAAATACTGTTCAATATTGTCGGGAAATATATTATAATTACAAAGTATAATATCATATTTTCGCAAAAAAAAAGGTTTAGTATAAAATATAATTATACACTTTAATTTAGAAGGTAAATCAATTAATTTGAATTCGCACCAAAACACTTCAAAGTGACATGGCGTCGCTTGTGACATCACACCTAAGTAGAGTAATAGACAAGATCTTGTCAGTATATGTTTTATTCATTTATTTATTTAGGCGTGACCTAATTCGCACTAATTAAAACTGATCGGCGTTCAAGACATCATGGCGGCTTGCCGTATTTTGTAGTATTATTTTATCAAAATATCGCTCATAATATACAATAAATGCATGTTTTGTAATCCATTACTAGGGTTTCATTAAAAAAAATATATTTTTAGTAATTTTTACTCATGGATAATATACCACTTGATTAAGACAACATCGATGGGTCGATTCCAGATTCCAAATGTGGGGCCAAAAAGTCGCAATTTCATATCTTTTTATAAATATTTGTATTTTTTAGTATTCAGATGCAAAGATTCCACTTATTTGTTTCAATAAACAAGCATAAATCGACTTTTTGATTCATATGATCAACTTTTTGATTCATTATGATTTCATGACTTCATAAAACAAATGAGCAATAATTTCCCTAATGATATTTTGTGATTTACTGATGAGAACTCTTGTACGCTAAGGTAACATTATTTTTAATTTTTTCTTTATTGAATTCGTAAATCACTGTTATTGTTAACTTATTTGAGTTATTAATATTAGATTTATAAAATATTTTGTTTTAAAATTCGTTTAGGCGCACTCAATAATGTGGTTAGAGCATAAAAAAGGCAATCACGACAATGCTGCACCGTGGACAGATTTTGCTACGCAATTTTTTTTTTTTTTTTTTTTCATTTATTTGGATCAACAAACGGTTAACAATAGTCTCTTAAATATAAAGGTGACACAAAAGTACTTATATTGCTACCAACACCGTTGACCACCGATTATTTAAAAGTTGAGTAGTGGAATAGTTGCATCTAGTATTTATAAGGAACAAGTTGATTTGTTATTATATAATATCTAGAATAGTGAGCCAAAAATTGTATTTCAGATTCATCATTCAGTCATCTTAACCTATTAAGAGTGTTATAATCTCTTTTTTAAATTTATTACTGTTATTTATACCAAAAATATCAATGTTATTAAACTTAGTATTATAAGATTTCAAGAGCATATTCATCGGAGATCTCTTACCCATATTGGTTCGACATCTAGGTACGTAGAAAGTTCTGATTATAATCTAATTTATTATAGTTACAACGATAATGCATACTGCGCAAAAATTTCTTTTGAATGGATTCAATTTTGGTTAAATATTTAGCATAATACGGACTCCAAATAGCAACAGCATATTCAAGTTGAGGTCTAATTAGAGATTTGTATAAGTACAAGTATGTGAGGGGGTTTCGAAAATCGCATCCCACTCGCATAACAAAACCATACATTCTATAAGCTCTGTTAATGATATATGTTGAATATGTGCATTTAATAAAAGTTTACTATCTAAAATCAGGCCTAAATCTTTGATTTCATTCACTCTTTCCAAATTGGTCCCACATAATTTATAAGTATAATTACTTGGGTTATTCTTTCGTGTAAATACAATATGTTTACATTTATTAACACTTAATTCTAGTTTATTTTCTTTGCAATAAATGGAGAAAGTATCTAAATCCTTTTGAAAATTTATATGGTCACGGTAATTTTGAATATTGTGATAAATCTTCAGATCATCTGCGTATAAAATATAATTGCAAAATTTAAAGCATTTCTTTACATCATCGCAATATGCGACAATTGACGATAACGAGCGTATGACGTGATGTCTATGTGGGCAGAAGACCTAAGTTCATTAATTAGAAAACCACTAATTACGAAAATATGACAGCAAAGATTCTACTAAGGTTAGATGGGATAAATGAAGATATATTTCTTTTTCTTTAACAATTAAGTCATGAAAACTATTATAGTTGGCGGCACGGATGTTGAGCGCTCGACGAAAAACTTGGCGCATCGTACACTTGAGGTGAAATGTGAAAGGTCATTCTGGTCATTCAGTTGTCGCAAGACGTGACCGCACGCTCAGAGAACGAATTACGACAAGCGCTGCTCTAACGTCACTTTGACGAGCCAATCACATTGAAATGACGCAGGCCATTCCCGACAACGCCCAGTGACCCCGCACCTCACCTCGTACCGCCAAATTGACCCGGAAATTCGCTTCTGGGCAGGTAGATCTCAGGTCTCAGCGCTCAACATCGATGCCGCGTACTATATTAGTATTTGATTAGTAGGTACTCTATCTTAATTAGATAAAACTATAGCTAGGCCTGGCACACTCCGCACTTGCCGCGTTCGACGTGTCGGGCTAATTCAGAAAATTCATAAGGGCTGTCACACGTTCGTAACCTATCACACATGTCACACGTTAGTAACTAAAATGAAGGCAAAAGCATATTCGCCCCAACTCAAATGGTTCCTTAAAAAGCTCCATTTGTATGGTGATTCTTTACTAAGGAGCCATTAAAGTAACCGTTAGTGACTCTGAGTTGGGGCGATTGCACCACATTCTGCTACCCAAACAATAGCGAGAATCCGAATCTCACGTTTTTTGTCGTATGTCATTCCAGATCTAATACACAATACGCATTATGTGATTAAAAATATTATATTTGTTTAATATAGAAGGTAAGTACGTACCAACATAATGCCGTATGGCCATCTACTTACCTATACAGACATTGTGTCAAATAAAATAGTTTCTTCTCTACATACTACTAACGCCCAACTCTTGTCTTTACTAAGGAAGGAACTTTAATTGTTCCTTCCTTAGTAAAGAATCTCCATACAAATTCTGTACTAAGGAGAGATTTAAGTAACCACTAGTGACTCTGAGTTGGGGCGTTAGTATTGGAACGAAGTTCCTTATCGTGCGTTATGAAAGGGGGCTAGACGGAAAATTTTCTTACGAAAAGTTGCCACGATACTTCTTGAAGTGTCAAAAAACAATACTTAAATCGAAAGGAACTTCGTTCCATCCGGGTGTCCCTTGACACCTCTCATTTTTATAGATACCTACTTGCTACATAAAATATATTTATTTGAAACGACATTTGTTCATAAGAGTAGAATGGGCATATAACTGGTAATTACTTTCAGATTAACTTTATCCTTTCAAAAAAGACAACGTTGACATTGCCAGAGAGGATAAGAGATAGCGTTAGAAAGGAAAATTCATAATGCGTTTTATTAGCGCTGAGCGACCTGAATTACACTTTATTACGTCAGAGCAAGAGTCGCTATTTATTTTAATGGTTTTGCGTAGTGCGTCTTCTGTACTCGTATTAGGTAATCTGTGCTATAACCGAAAATGAATATAGCTGGCTTCGTTTCCTCGAAATTTCCTGAAAGTAGGTTTTCGCAGCCAGTTTATATTATTTAGTTGCGATCGTGGACAAAACTATAATAATACGCGTGTAAGATTCATGATGCACAACACAAAGACCAAAGTCCAGAGGTCAGACTTCTCTCGTGATAACGCATTCTGCCGTTCATATTTATACACCCGTTGTTAAGATAATAAGTTACTAAATTTAAACTTCTTGAACTCATTATTATTCACAACATATTAACATAAACGCATCAACGGTGACAGTTCATTGCACCCTTCTGTAAGAGAATTGGGATTACATATACTATGTAATTTGTGAAGTATAATGACTCATAAAACTAAAAAGGTACATCTATATTTAAATTATGTACGTCAAAAATTTGCAACAAATGTGGAAAGATCCCAGGAGGCCGCAGATGGCCTGTCATCGGAAACACTCAATTCATGAATTGTAACTTACTGAATGTTACTAAATTACTACTTTGTACTTACTATGAGGTTATTGATCTCCATGACTTTATTACTGTCCATTAGTAATTGTGATGACAAATACAATCCCTTCAAAACAATATAAAATGGTTATTTTCGAGAGTATGCAAGGCCAGCTCAAATTAAACCAATTTATTTCGTGTAAGCATGAATAAACTTGATGACAATAAACATCAAATATTTTGATTCTACAACCGTATCGAAAAGGAGAGATAAAAAGGCGAAAGAACATCACACGTAAACTACCATACCTAATGTACCTAGTTACAGAACCAACAGTAAAACAAATTCTAAAGCTTCACAAATTCACGGAAGGAAATACTTTTTAGTTGCCAACATGTTTGGACTTTGGAGACTCGTAATTAAGGAAACCTGAAAGGTATAGAAACTGTGCTGCGTGAAATAATGAAGGGGCATGATGCCGCATGGTAGATAATAATTAGGTTTGGCGAAAGTTTCTGTAGTTACCTCATGTTAGCAACAACAACTGTAAATAGATCTCTAGAAATGTGTTCAGTTTTGCGGTAAACATCAAAATGAAGCTTGTTGCCAATATTTTATTGTGTTCCGTGGGTTTACTCTATATTCTTTCAAATTGTAAAATATGCAAAATAGATAGATGGAGGAATTAGTATTTTACTTCCCGAAAACATTAAAAATGCTGACTAAGATATAAATGCTGACTAAGATATAACTAACTAGCTGACCCGGCGAACTTCGTATCGCCTAATCAATGAATGTACTGTTACTTTTAACTAAACTTTTATAGTTTTGGTAGGTTTAACAACTCAAGAGTTATACTTTTAACCTTATATTTTTTTTTTCATACAAACTTCTAACCCCTATTTCACCTCTTAGAGGTAACATTTTTACAATCGCTGGAACATAGTAGAGGAGACGTGGAAGAACGACCTTCACCGATCTGATAATTCGATGGGACATATTTTTTATCAAATATAATTTATAAACAAATATGTCTATGATAACTTGCCTGTCGAAAAATGTTCATAGCTATTTTTAATTTAATTTTAATAAAATTTTTTCGTCACCTTCACTCTTGTGATAACCGAATGAGTTTTATCTCAATTGATAGTTTTTAACACAGAGAATATGCCTTTAAGTTGTCCCCAGATAAAACTCAAATTTAAAGGGGAAAAGTTTGTGGGAGGGAAAGTTCTCCAAGGAGCGTATTACAGTGCTTTTGGCTGCTAATATGGATGGACAGAAAAAATGCTGTTTTAAAAACATTAAAATATTGCCAGTGACGTATAAAGCTAATAAATCAGCTTGGA
This sequence comes from Thymelicus lineola, assembly GCA_963932265.1. Lineage (NCBI taxonomy): Eukaryota > Metazoa > Arthropoda > Insecta > Lepidoptera > Hesperiidae > Thymelicus > Thymelicus lineola. Next base: position 8,545,346 of record OZ010680.1, read on the forward strand.
TGACCAGTAAACTTTTTGAAGAAAAAGTGCGAAAGTGGGATGTTTTTATGTAATTACTAACACTAGTATGAAATAAACTTTTTGTTATGGAAATAGCCGGCAAACGAGCTGACGATCCACCTGATAATAAGTGGCTATCGCCGCCCATGAACATCAGCAACACCAAAGGCATCACTGATGCGTTGCCGGCCAAGAAAGAAAGAAAGAAAGAACTGGCTCTCAAGCCCCCAGCCGGAACACGACGAGTCGTTTGGCGTCTGACTAATGCTTGAGGGTGGTAGCTATCCAGGCGAACCCCTGGAGAAATAATAATAGTAATAATGGTATTAATTAACAATTAAAATCAATACTACCAATATAATCCCTCCGAGGGCCCTACGCCCAGCGGGCCGGATTTAGTCGCCTTTCTAAGCCGCCCCAATACGGCTAAACTTTTTCTTTTTCTAATAAAGATTTTTTCTCTCGCCGTTTAACGGCAACTCTCTAAAACGTCTAAATATGCCAGTCCCTTGAGTGTTGTTAAATAGAGTTTATATACTGTACTTTGCTAAGACTAAGTATAAGGTGCGTTGGGGTATGTTCGGACGGTTTTTAGTTGTATTTGGAAGATGTTGGCAAACTTTATTTTGTGCGAAAGTTACAATAGTTAGCACAATGAATTATAGTGAAAATTCATTGTTAATAAATAACCTATAAGACAGAATGTGTTTAATGTTGTTATAAATGAAGCAACTACTATGTATCGGGTGTTTAAAATATGAATAAAATTTTAAAACCTTGGGAAAAATCGGACGTTCATGGGTAAAGATCGGACTACCTTCTAAAATCGCCATTGTGCCTTAAAACACAGATTTCATAGAACGAAAATATCTGTTCTTATATGTCCTACAAGATTTTCTTTGGAAATTTTTATATATTGTAAAAAAAAGTAGTATTATAACAAAAGTATTTTTTTTTGTTTTGGACGTCCGACCTTACCCCACTAGACCAAATCTCAAATTTTCATGGCTCTCAAACTTCCGTGTTCCTGATCCTGATAAGCTTTTCTTTCAGTCAAAATTATTTATCTACTAGCATATTTAAGATTGGATAGGTTACACTTTTATGTGTTGGATCAATAAATAAAACCTTACAATTGTTCAGCTAATCAAAGATTTATTAAACTTCTTATTTATGCTATTCTCCGCTTTTTATTCGTTCTACTGCCGATATTAAATCCTCCTGCGAATATGATGTTGCCCGCAGTGACTTTCTCTCGTACTGACGCGGCATTATGACCCTACAAAGAAAATGCTTAGTTAAAGATAGATAATTATACACATTACATTTTATGTTCGGCCCGTAAAAGGCATCTTAAAAATCTATTAACAATAATATTTTAAGAAAACATAATCAAAGGTAATAAAATAAAAATGAATTCACGTAATAAAATAAAACAAAGCACTAACTTCATGAGAAATTTTGTTTATCAACAAGATCAGCTACATAGCGATAGATTGCAACACCATGAAACATCGGGTGTTAAAGTTCGGATTAAAATAAAGTTTTACAACCTCATGCATTTTCACTTCAGTTTCAGATCCGATTATTTTTAGTCCGAACTTCACCTATTAATATCTGCTTGGGGAAAGTCCGGATCTCAGCCTACAATCATATTTAGCCTATTTTAAACAGATATATTAAAAGACACCACGTATCCTGATAACTCAAAAATTTATTATTTGAAAAAATAGTTAATACTCACCAAAAAAGCCAGCAAAATGTTGTTTGGGGTAAATCCGGATTTCGTAAATTATCCTAAAAGTCGACACTTTCTGTTTCTCGTGCATAACTCACACCTGATGCGTCGGAACGACCAACACGAACTTGGACGTGGGGCAATACGAAAAGGCGTCTCAGGCTTTGTTGCCAGATTATAAAAATAACTACTAATTCGGAATATATTTAACAAAAACGGTCTTCCCCCATATACGATCTTACCCCAACGCACCTTACTTAGTCTGGCCATAAATACTGTCAGAATTAAAAATAAACAAAATATTACATTTGTACTTGGAATTTATCATTTTTATATTGTTCATTGAGTTCTCATTATGGGACCAATACATTGTACAATATTTTGCGATATTAAAATGGAGTGGGGTGATAAAGAGAACCGAATCGCTGTGATTGCATTACACAAAGTAGGTATGGAGCCAAATGCAATTTTTATAACTCTCCATATGCCTGGTATTACCGTGCTATTAATAGGTACAATGAGACCAAATCTGTTTGTGACAGAAAAAGATCTGGCCGTCCACGTAGTGTTCGTACGAAAAAGGTGGTCAAAGCAGTAAGGGAAAGAATCCTGTCCGAAAGCAAAAGATTTTATCTCGGGAGATGAAGATAGCAACCTAGAACTATGTCGCGTATTTTAAAAGATGACTTAGGACTTACAGCCTATAAGAGATGTACTGGAAATTTCTTAACTGTTATTTTAAAAAAAAACTCTTTCATAGGGCTTGGTATACATTTCTATAATAAAATCCCAAAATTAATACGTGACTTGCCAATAGAAACTTTCAAAAAACGTGTAAAGACACAATTGTTAGGCAAGGGATATTATAGTGTAGACGAGTATTTAAATGACAAAGACGCATGGAAATGACCAGCTCTGCAACCAGTTCCACTCAGAATAGTAAATACTTTTGTATTATTATCTTTTTTATGTAATATTTTTTTAAAAAGATGTGCTGAGGAGTTTCTTTAGGCTTTTCTTCTCCTCCACGACAAAGCACCTTCCGAAAAGCCAAAAAATGACGTGCATAAGTGTATCAGTGATACCTATATGAATAAAATATTTTGAATTTTGACTTTTGACTTTGACTTAGACTCTGTCCGAAAGCAAAAGATTTTATCGCTGGAGATGAAGATAGCAACCTAGAACCATGTCGCGTATTTTAAAAGATGACTTAGGACTTACAACCTATAAGAGATGTACTGGCTGATAATTAAAAAAAACATGGTGGTAAAATCGAAACAACTACTAAAGTGGTACGCAAAGGGAGGTCACAGAAAAATTTGTTTACGGATGAGAATTTTTTTACAATTGAGCAACATTTTAACACAAAATGATCGTATTTATGCTTAAAGGAAGCTTCCCAATTGGTCGACAGAGTGCAACGTGGGCACTATCCGACTTCAGTGATGGTTTGGTGGGGTATTAACTATGAAGGAGTGACTGAGCCATACTTTTGTGAAAAAGTATCAAAACGTCGGCACAAGTGTATCAAGATACCATTCTTGAGAAGGAAGTGAAGCTGAAGAGTTTGTTTGGTTGAACGCGCTAATCTCGGGAACCACTGGTTCTAATTGAAAAATTATTTTTGTGTTTGATAGTGCATTTGTCGAGGAAGGCTAAAAGCAATCGGAGTTTTGAAATTCATCCCAAGGAGTTAAGAGGCGTTTGAAATCACTTTCATACAAACCAACTTTGTCAGTTTTAGAGTGATAAACATGAAATTTTTATGTAAGTTTAGTTATTAACAAAACAAAAAAAAGATTAACACTTTTTTTGAAAATCATCCCTTCAAGGGTTAATTTAAGGGATGGAACTTAGTACGCAACTTCGTAATTTTCGAACTTAAAAACACGAAAATTGATATATTAGCTCAAGATTAGAAACAAAATTTAACAGTAATGAGTTTGTTTTGGAAAATCATCCCCAAAGAGTTAATTAAACGGGTACAAGTTAGTATGGCAACTTCGGCAGTTTTGAAGTAAAAAGGGTGGAAATTTGTATATAGGCTTATAGTTAGGGGGAGGGAGAGGGGGTAGAGGGAGGGAGAGGGGTTAGAGGGCGGGAGGGGGTAGAGGGAGGGGGAGTGGATAGAGGGAGAAGAGGCTTCTAGTTAGGTGGAAGGGGAGGGAGGGGAGGTAGGGGCGGAAGGGAGGTAATTTAATGGCCTCGGATTTGTTAAACCTACCAATACTATAAAAGTTAAAATAACAAAGTATATGCACTGATTCTTAGGCGATACGAAGTTCGCCAAGACTGGATCTTGTTGATGTTTGAAGTTGGTGGTCGCTTGCCGTGACTTGTCAAGCATGTAAATACACCATAGCATTCACTAATATCGATCATTCACATCACAGTATAACACTATTATAGTATTCGCACTTCGCAGTATCTCACTGCACTAGTTGACATATTGCGCGCTCACTCGCACTTTGTAACATACAAACGTTTGTATTTTGTGTTGTGAACGTACGACGTTTATTGTATCTAAACTGCAGTGTATACTCGTGTATGTTCGTGTACATTCACCAAGAGCTCACAAGTGAATGTTCGATTTGGATAATTCACCGGTGATGTTAGCATAAAACATCTATCTACATATAAACTATCTGCAATTAAGCAGGGGATTACGACGACTGTAGCCTAGATAAACAGGGTTTAGTGAAAGAGAATGAAGGAAAGTGATTGAGGAGGTGAACAATGAGCTAGAAGGAACATCGGTTTTCGGATTATCGTTTCCGTATTAAAGTAATACCGTCCATCAGTTAAATGGATGGAGTAAAAACATCCCTTTTTGAACTTAATTGGTTTTTTGTTGTCCTTTACGCAATTTATTTATCTCATTATTTAAGATTTTGACTTATACCATCGGTTGGTGAATTGTTGACATACACAGGTGAACTTGTTTCACTTATATTCAAGACATGTCACTTAACACAAGAAGGAAACTTAAAATTAGGTAGTGTAAACCGCAATAATTGTGGTTGTGTGTACAAGTGTTATTTGATGGCGATTGTAGCTAATTATGTAATAGACTTATGAAGCACAGTGCACACGAAATAACTGCAGTATTTCGGCAACAGTAAATACCTAGGTATAATTTAATGCTTCATAAGTCATTAATGATTCATAACTACTTGACGAAGTACCGATATCTAAATTGTTTTATTCTCATGCGCTCATTGCAGTAGCAGAAAAAATTATCTACCTACGGAGTAGGTAGTAAGGCCGCATTGCCAGTGCCTAAATGAGTGACGATGAGTTAACAAAATTTGATATAATACACACAACGTAAAACTATCTAACCACGCGAATCGGTAATTTTGGTTCACTCTTAGAACAACAGAGAAATTTGTATTTTGTATGTTAGCTATTAACAATTTCCCTGTTAAAAATCATTTCGATGCTATAAATAACCGTCAACAATTTCTACATAACGCGACCTAATACGTGCAAAGTACGCTACGCTAGTGCCCGCCGGTACTACCGTCGGACCCGCTAACTTAAGTTTAGCGTACCTATCATAATTATGTAGAACATTTAAACAATAGATTTAAGAAATAACAGTCTCGATATGTCTCAACTAACCTTTGGTCGTGATGATCCTCCTGCTCAAAAATTTGATCATGATCCTCCTGGGAGAGATTTAAGTCTCCGAACTGTTGTTCCAGCGAATTGGCCATTTCACCGATTTTAAGGATTCACGTAAGTATGACGCACAAATGACACAAGCACCACGGAACTGGATCGGACCCGGTGGGTGAAACACTCGGGCAACGGCAACGCGCTCGGCAGGCGGGCGACGCGCGAGCTGACTCACAACTGGCGGAGCGAGAGGTGCCGATGAGACGCTGTGCGCTAGCTGGCGGCGGCGGCGGCGGCAGCGTCGACGGCGGCGGCGATGGTTTGGACGGTGGACTCTGCGCACACGTGCTCGGGCTGGGAGGCGCGGTGTTTATTTTCGTATTACATAATACGATCGGAAGCGGGCGAGGTGTGGAGGGTCGCGAGGGCACGTGTGCGCGATGCGTACGGTTCGCAGGCTGTCGAGATTGCTACTCAACTGTCTGGTGTGACGTGCGTGACTGAGCTAGCAACTAACCGCGTACCGCGGACTCAGTCGGTTCTCTCAGTCTTCGTACACCATTTCGCGTGGATTTGTTTGAGAATGCGCGCGCTGGGCGTGGCCAAATTGAGCCCGCGGGGAGCACACCGCGCGCTAGTGACGAGACGTTATTCACTATAATCGTTTTATCGACTGTAGCATCCTAAATTCGATAGGAAATTATCGACTTCGTAATGAAGAAATGTGTAAATAATGAAAATAACAATTAGGTATGTATTGCTCTTTGATAAAAATATAGCGAAAGTGCATATTAGGCATTAAATCTGATAAAGATAATAATGATTTTTACATAGGAAGTCATTTATCATTGTGCTATCATCAGTCAGTAAATCACGAGTTCACAACAGTTTGAAGTTAAGAATATTTAAAATTGACGCCGCGCGGCGACGCTGGAAATAGCTTGACATATTTGACAGCACTATTTCCTTCTTCCAACACGATATACCTATATGTAAACTCAATAAAGCTTTTATGTCACGTTACTGGCCGAGGCTGTCGGTGAAACAAACTGCGACGTGGCGCTGCACCACGCTACGCATCGCGGCGCCGAGCGGATCAGCGTGACGTAGCTTGACGTTTGGTACCACTTCTACGTTCTCTACGAACTAGACGCCTTTATGAGCAGTTAATATGGTCTCAATTTAAGTGCCATTTTAAACTACAGCGCGCTGCATAGCGTCGCTTAGCATCTCGTTTTAAATTAACCAGGTTCAGTCAGGACGCGGCTTTTCAAGTGGAGTGAAATGAAAGAAATCGTCTAGTCCGCGACGAAAATGTGAAGTAAATGGAAAGCAAGGGAACGTTCTTAAGTTTCTTTTTAAGGTTCCATAGTCAAGACGGAACCCTTATTAATATCAATCCTTTTGTCATTCTATAACATAGTGCAGATTGTTAGTGCGAGAAAGATGTGATTTGGCAAAGATATACTATATTTGTGGTAGAATAAAAAAACGTGTGTTTGTACTTATGTATGCACGTAAGAAGTTATACATACCTCTTAAAAGTACCTCTCGGTCGCATCCACGACCCGGCAAGCGCTAGCAATCAAACCACGTACCTCTCGCTCGTACCCACGACCCGCGCTAATAATCCAAAAACACTCCAGCGAATGCTGTGCGCCTATTTCATAGCCATGTTGCTTTTTGGATCTCGCATCGTAAAAATTTTACTCTCACATTTTTTTCCAAACGCCTCATAAGAAGTTTAACTTCAAAAAGATTTTTGAGGATAATATCACCTCGCCATCAGATAGTGTTGTTTTCTTTTCTCGTCTACCCACTGCGTGAGGTATCATTAGGGTTGCCAGATGGTCGGGATTCGTCTGGATTGTCCTGACATTTCAAAAGATGTCCAGACAAAATACGAAATGTACCGACAATTCACTCGATTCTATACAACACGTTTACCGCCGCGGTAGCGTAAGTAACGAGTAATAGACGAACTCGAAAACTGAAAGCTCTACATTGCGCGTGACTTGTAACGCACTTGGCCAATTTTTTATAAATTTTCTGACCAAGAAAACTATCGACGTGGTGTCCCACGTGCAACCTCTCGCTTTTTATGATTTTACACAATTCACACACATGGGCATTCCGAAAAAAATGTTGGCGGAAACTGCACTATCTCCACGAGAAATGTGGACAGCTTCACATAAAATGTTTATCCAAAACAGGGACCGACACTATGTTGATCCGATAAGTAGGATAAGGTTTCACTCACTAGATATTAAAAGATCTAGCAATTTTTTCACAAATATTGGATTAAAGAGGTCGTCGTCTTTAAGGATTTATTCATGTAATTTTATAATGGATTTTAGTGGACTGCATAACTGTCGTGATTCGCTTTAAGTTCCATTTGGAAATCTTTATGTTGTGAGTTTCTGACTTAAGACCTCTTTATACATGTTTCAAATTTACAGAAAAATTAACAAATATGACCTTATGTAAATGGGTTTTTTTACGAATAGGACCTTTAGGACATAGGACATGTAACTTCACACGAATGGGACGTTTTACGACAGAAAGACCATTTCCAATTGGGACAATTTGAACCTAAATCATAAACAAGACCAGTCTAAGCTTAAACAAAATGACAATTTATGGTAATAATTTTCGATTGGAATAACGTATTAAAATAAAACCAAGCTTTTATAAGGTAATTGCACCAAAGAAAAAAAATTACGACTGTGTTGGTCACCGTTGAGAAGTTCTTTACTTGGAGCTAACCTTGGGAGTGGCAATCAGCGTATGGTGGATTTCGGAACGAGCTCTCATAATTTAATACGTATAGAAAATGTTATGTATGTGTTGTTAACGGTTAAGAAGTTCCCTCTTCTGGAGCCAACCCTAAAATAATTATCAGGTCTTGCTTATTTTAAAAATGCTTTGTCATCGGCACTATAGTAATATGCAAAAATTGTAACTTCATAGGATGAAAGGTTGTAGTTCTAATTCAGCTTGCAAGATTTAACCCGAACAAATAAATAAGTAAACAAAAAACAAACAGGGAAAGCTAAATAAAAGAATTTAAAAAAGTAATCGTAAAATAAGTACAAGTAAATCGTGGTAGAGTAATTATTAGTGATACATTTTGATGCAGGATTTGTAAATGTGCGTATAGATTTATTCCCGTGCTCTGTTTACCGAGGCTATTTCTTAACAGGATATATTATATTATTTTACCTCCAGTCAGGCCTGGCGCACTCCGCACTTTCGGAACTTGAACTTCATTCAAGTATATGCCGCGTTCGACGTGTCGGGCTAATTCAGAAAATTCATAAGGGCTGTCACACGTTCATAATCTATTACACATGATGTCATCACACATGTCACACGTTAGTTCGATACAACGCGTTGCGTCTCGCTATACGATAGTAACTAAAATGAATGCAAAAACATACTCGTTCGCATTCTGCTGCCAAAACAATAACAAGGATCCGAATCACACGTTTTTTGTCGTATATCACTCCAAATTTGATACGCATACATATAGGGTTACCATATCTCAGGATTTATGGACTCATCTCAGGATTGCGGCTAGATTTTGCAAATCTCATAAAATCTCAGTATTTTTAAAATTTTCAATAAAATACAGCTTACATTTTAAAGTTGTCTTTAATAAAAAGTTAAACAAAATAAAAATAATCTTCGTTTGGTAATAATTGCACAATTAAAATCAATACTTATTTATCCAAGTAGGTACGTATGTACTTAATCACTTTTATCATACTTAATATGTGAAGATACCTTTTTAAGTAAGGTATTTTTCTATAATTATTGATTTATAATATGCCCCACATGTTTAACTCTTCAAATTATTATTACATATATTGGATTAAAATTTAAAAGTATAGCTCGAACTGAAGGACTGTTAGTCGGTTTCGGAGAAAATTCTCTAATGCCATTTGTTCATAAAAGTAGCGTGGGCATATATGCGGCTATCCATAGGAAGGGGCGGGGGTCGATGTAGTGTGACATTGTGTGACAAGGGGTGGGAGTTCTAAATTTTGTGACGTCACATTTCAAAATCGAATTGGTATGTAAAGTTAAGATTAAAAAAACAATGAGATAATAATTTCTAGGTGTAAAATTTCATAATATGTGACGTCACACTTGGGGGGGGGAGGTATCACAAATGTGACCAGCTGTGACAAGGACGGAGGAGGAGTCAAAAAGTCATGAAATTAGTGTGACGTAATTTATGGAAATTTCATACTAATTATATTCTTTCCAAAAAGAAAACCTCTCTGGCAATATTAGGGTTAAGAAAAAGTGTTAGAAAAAGAGGCAACTTATTGTGCGTTTCTGATTAGCGCTGTGCGACCTGAATTATACTTTGTTGCGTCGGAGCAAAAGTTGCCATTTATGGATGCCATACACGATCAAGTGTAGTTGTCAAGTCTGCAGTTTGACTTATCAAAGCTGTTTGACTTGACGCACCATCCAGTGTGCATAAGATAGTTTTATGGACATATAGTTATATCGTGGCCATACACTATCAAGTATACTGGATGCTGCGTCAAGTCCGCTTGACGCTTAATCAAGTACACTTGATCGTGTATGGCCTCAATTATTTAAATGATTTTGCGAAATGAGTCTGCTGTACAATTATGTACTATTGTCTTCTGTGCTCCTTTTTAAAAATGATTGCCCCGTTTCAGTAGTTGTATGGAGCGGAAAGCCAGCGCTTTGCGACACGTCTGTTCAGTCTCGCACAACGCGTGGTTAATGGACAAGTTGGCAGACAGTTCCTTTATAAATCCGACTGGTTGGGCATTTATTTACTGTATGCAAATAAATAAATGCGCAATATTTATTAATTTCGTACAACATTAATTTAATTAAAAACATGGAAAACTTCACGTTCCGATTTATTTACGGACTACTATATAATTAACAGGACGTAATAAGATATGGATTTTGTTCAAAACAGCCCGTCTATCAATGATGTTTAAATAAATATAGATACGTTATGCCCTTACAAATCAACCAAAAAATCTGTTCCGATGTCAGCAAGGCACGCTTTATTGCTTTATCGCACGTCTTTATCGCTCTCGCGTCAAAACTACATCGCTATCTCTTTCTTCACCTGAATAAAAATTCCCAATTGGGAACTTTTTGAGTCACACAACGCGCGCGCTTATGACATATCTGCCTCTTTTTAATATATAATATCATTGCCGTCTATATAATTTAAGTCTATGGTTTAACCCATTTTTTCTCATGTTTCATGTTCTGTCATCTGTCAGTTCAGTGTTACTGATGAATTCGATCGAAGCACAAGCCGATTAACAAAAATAAGCCCAGCACTCCGTTCACTAAAACACTCAGTTAAGTTATCAGTCAGTATAATTATATTTTATCCGAGAATTAGGCAACATTATAAAATTATTATACTTAGGAAAACTAACCAACATAATAAAATTGTTATGTGTAGCATAAATCATTCATTAGCGATGTATTGAATTCAAGAATAATCTAAATTTAATCGACGGGACTATAGTATCGATAAATAGATATGTCTTGGGCCAATCACTATTTAGAAGCTGTTCGTGAAGTATATTCGTTAGCGGGTCCGTACGGCGGCGCCCCGCGGGCCCGCGCCCATGCCTTCGCGGCTCGTCCGGGGCCCGAAGAGGGCGGTCGCCCGACACCGCCTACTTCGTCCGGTACAGGCGGCGTCCGCCTCGTGTCCCGCTTCACCTTCGAGCCCTAAGCGGCTGTGGTTCCACTCCAAGGAGAGAACGCCCTTCAAATCAAATGGCCCACCAGGATCTTGCACCCTCCGCACTCATCTTCTCTTCGGATCGATCCACCAAAAAAAGCCTGGGTGCTTACGCCATTCAAAGAATACCCCCTTCGCGCAAATATTTTATTTAATCGAGGAGTGAGGTAGGAACGCTTATAGAAATCAGGCCATAAATAAATATGTCGTGACGATAAGGGGTAGCAAAAATTCGCACAAATGAAAGAACGCGAGTGCGGAGCGGCAATCAACGGCACGGTGGAGCGCAACGAGCGAGCGCAGCCGAGTGCGCGTCGGCGGGAGCGCGTGCGGTGCCCGGTGCCGCGTCACCGCGTGATTCACCATCGCAGCACCGTGCTGTAGCGGCCCGGGTACGCCTGCACCGACCTCCACTCTAGAGAGTACAGCTACAGCTGCTCTACTCTACTCTACTCGTCTCGTCTCGTCTCCACTCCCTCCACTCCACTCTTCCGAAGATTCGCGCGACAATCATGCACGCATACAATAGATACAAGTAAGTAAACAATATTTGCCTCATCAATATTTTAGGCGTACGCAACCCTACTAGATACGTATTTAAAAATTGCAAAATACTTAAAAAGTCCTTACTTATTTAGAAAAAATAGACCACTATTTTTTCACATATTATTCAGGTTCCTCTAACTTTTTAGGAGTTTCCTAATAATAAGTAAATCAACCGAGATAGAGATAGAGAAGATCGATATGGAAATAGCAAAGATAACCCTAATCCTAATCATAAAAAATAAAAATTTTAATCCCATGGCTTTATTATTTTCTTTAAAGTATCTACCTAAGTATTTTCAGATTTATCGACATAATTATAAACAAAAATCTCATAATTAAAGTGCCTCGGGGGGGACCTGTAGGTACCTATTTCATTTAGTCAAAAGTAAAAATAATATGTAGTTAAAAAAAACTAAAAAACACTTTTGTAGAAAATCCAACTAAAAAAAAATAGAAAATAAATTTGAATTAAGAATCGTGTAATTGTAATAAAAGCGTGGGGTGCATGGTATCAATGAGTAGAAGGATTATCATTTTGATAATATCTTAAAAAGCACCCCACACACGTTTCTTAATTCAAATTTATTTTCTATTTTTTTTTAGTTGGATTTTCTATAAAAGCGTGTTTTTTAGTTTTTTTTTAAACTATTATTTATTTTTTAATTTTTTAGTTTGATTTTTTGAAATGAAATTTTTTCTTTCTTTTTTTTCTTTAAAATATATTGAATTGTCATCGGTCCTCGATTAGTCTACGAAGTTTGAAAGAAGTCTGACTGTTTCAAATTGACTATTTCAATTCTTTTAGGGATTGAAATACATAGTCAATTTTAGGATTGAAATTTTTTTTTTATTAATAATGATATTTAATAATTAATAATAGTTTTTTTAATATTTCTATTGTTTAAATCATTAGTTAAGAAATTTTTTTTTCTTTAAAATCATAATTGACCATCCTTAATAAAAGTGTAAAAAAAAATTTTTTTATCAACAATTTCATTGTTTTTAACTTAACAATTTTTTATAAACAAATTCTCAACTTTTTTATATTTTTTTTCTGAAACTCATAAAAATAACAAAAAAAAGATGTATAACAAAGTACAGATAAACAAAATTCGATTTTTTGAAATCGCGATTATTTGAAAATCGAAAAAAAACTTTGAAAATGAAAATGGAAGTTCGAGAAAAAAAAATCATCTAACTTGTTGAAAAATTGACTTTACGAAAAATATCTACGGGAACAAATTCTTTGAAGTGTTCCGAATACACCATATTTTTTTTAATTAATAAAATACCTTAAAAAATTGAGTGTGGCGCACTCGGTTTTGACGCCGCGGGTGCAACCTAAAAATGCCGCGTGGAGGCCCATTTTCAGCGTTAAATTAAAATGATAAATAGTGGAGATAGAGTTCCGAGAGTATTGAGTTGTTTTGGAAATTTCCTCTTCTTTAAGAATCTTATTTAAAAATTTCTTAAATATTAAAAGTTTCGGAATAATTAACAAAAAACAAAATACCTTTTTTCTTCAACTTTATTTTGTTAATAACTTTTGCAATTTTTACGTGCTGGTAAACGCTTCCGAAACATTTTTCTAGACATCATTCCAAACAGAATGAGCTATCGCACGTATTTTTAAGAGCAGTATCTCTATTTTTCACCATTTTGAACTTATTGCTTAGACTATTCGTGTATTATTGTAATGTGATTGATGTTGTGAAACAAAAGATAAACATGTGTGTGTTGTAGCTCTTTTCGGAACAGATTTTTTGGTTGATTTGTAGTGATGACGTTATAGCTATAGTTTTTAAACATCATTGTTTTTCTTAGAATATAAATATTATGTACTTATTGTTGTTTTATGCGATTCCAAAACGTATACACTACAATACAATACAATACAAATTATCTTTATTGTACACATAAAATTACAAATGACAAATAGTTACATTAAATATGAACGTACAATTGGCGGCCTTATCACTAAAACAGCGATCTCTTCCAGGCAACCATTGACTGGAATAATTCAACCTACACAAATAAAGGACAGGGTAGTGCGTGTACAGAAAAATAAAATTAATAATACAAATAAATAATAAATATAATATTAATAATATAACATTAGTGTTATAGTATGCCAGTATATTATAGTAGAACTGGTAATAATGCTCAGGAGGAAAAGATGGAAAAATGAAAGAAAGAGGTATATTGTAGATAGCAGAAAAAGAGAAATAATAGAAATAATTGTCAGTGTGTACAGATAAAACTAGAACACGGAATGTGTTAACAGGACATATAGTAGTCCTTCACCTGTTTCTTAAATGACTCAATGGTCTCTGCGCGTCGAATAGCAATAGGCAGGGCGTTCCAAAGTCGCACTGCCGTTGCAGTGAAGGACTTCCTATAGAAGGTGGAAGAATAGCTAAGTGTAGAAAGAGTTAAGTTAAAATTAGAACGAAGTACATGTGTATCATGGGAAAGATGCATGAAATTAAATCGCTCTTTTAAATAATTCGGTGTATTTGGGTTAAACAGTGTGCAGTATAGAGCAGAAAGAATATGAGTATTCCGCCGAAGTCGAATTGGGAGCCACCTGAGCTTTTTACGAAATTCGGAAATGTGATCATACTTGCATATACCAAATATGAATCTTATTGCAAAATTTTGGAGTCGCTCAAGTTTATTTAGTTGCTCCTCAGTTAGATCTAGATAACAAATGTCTGCATAATCAAGGATCGGTAAGAGTAAAGAAAGAGAAAGCGCCGTTTTGGTCGAAGTTGGTAGAAAGTTACGTAGCCTTCGAAGTGACCCCATTGCTGCAAACATCTTCCTGCTAACCTCGCTAATCTGAGGACCCCAGGAGAGAATTGCATCCATAAGAATTCCTAGGTTTTTTACCTTATCTTTCAAAGGAATAATAATCCCATCGAGTAAGATAGGTGGTAGATTATTATAATCAATTTTAGAAAGAAGCCTTGAGCTACCAATAATTATGGCCTGAGTTTTATGGGGATTAATATTCAATCCATGTAGCTGACACCACAGCGAGACCTTTATTAAATCATTGTTTAGAGTGTTGATAGCCCTCGGTAAATCCTCAATTCGGCACTGGGAGTAGATTTGGAGATCATCAGCATAAAGGTGGTAGAGAGAAGACAATTGTAAACTTATAGAGTTAATATACACAGAAAAGAGGAGAGGAGACAACACGCCACCTTGCGGTACGCCAGCAGCAACATCTGCCCACGATGAATAATTATTGTCAGCAAAAATACGCCGTCGGCGCCCATGCAAGTAACTATGAAATAAGCTAATCGAATTCGGAGATATGTTAAGAGAGCGTAATGTTGCAAGTAGGATGTCGAAGTCTACGGTATTAAAAGCATTGCTAAAATCAAGCAACGTCAATACGGTCACTTGCTTATTGTCCATTCCTAAGCGAATGTCATCTGTTACCTTCAGCAGAGCAGTAGTCGTACTATGACCTGGTCGAAAACCGGATTGATAAGGATTCAGGAGATTATTAGAACAAAGGAAAAACTTTAGTTGGTGGTAAATAAGGCGTTCAAATACTTTGGAGAGGAACGGTAGAATGGATATGGGACGAAAATCAGAGCAGGTTAGAGGATTGAGTTTTTTTGGTAAGGGAATAATTTGTGCGTCTTTCCAGGCAGAGGGGAATGTGCAGGAGGTTAACGAAAAATTTAGGATGTATGTGATTATAGGAGCGACTAGGTCAAGGATAGGAATGATCATACGCCGACTAACGCTATCACTGCCTACTGCATCGGAATGAATTGCAAGTATACTCTTCTTAACATCACGAATGTCGAATTGGCGTATAGAAAAAGCAGGATAGTCAGGAGTGGGAAGCGAAGAAAGAAAATGTAAAGTTTGCTTTGAACTAATGTCAATGCAAGAAGTCCCTGAAAAATACTGAATTAAGCAGTCAAAGTCTAATTTAATAGGAGTATCATTGCTGCGTGTCTTCCCAACTCCAAAAGTTCTTAGAAATTTCCAGACCCTTGCTGGGTCTCCATCTTGAACACGATTATGAATATGGCGTCGTTGTGCATCTCTACACACCTTATTGCAGTGATTCCTGATTGCCTTATACTTAGCAAGGTTATCATCGCTAGGGTCCACTTTATATCTAGATTTGGCATTATTCTTCTTATGAATCAGTTTTTTTATTTCTTCAGTCAGCCAAGGAGCAGGAAGATGGCGTACACGAATAGGACGAATAGGTGCATGTACGTCAAGCAGTTGAATCAGAAGCGAGTTAAAAATTACTACTTGTTCATCTACAGAACCAGCATTGTAGACGACATCCCAGTTGATTTTTGCCACGTCACTGCGAAATGCATCAAGATCCATGGAACCAAAACTTCGCTGAAGTAAGATCCTTGACTTCACCTTAGGAGGTCTTAATTTATAAGACAGATAAATGAGGTCGTGGTAAGAAAAGGCATCTGCAGCACATTGACCATGTTTAAAAACATGGTCAGGGGATGAGACTATCATTAAATCAAGAAGTGAGGGAATTGAGTTGGGAAATAAATGAGTCGCAGAGAGAGGAAGCAAATGTAAGTTAGCTGTTTCAACAACAGATTTAAGCCTAGCAGCTCTTATATCATTTTTAAGAAGGCATGTGTTGAAGTCACCCATGATTATACTATGAGAGTAAATAGGAATAAGATCTTCTAGTAGCGTTTCTAAGGTAGGAAAATAGCAAATGTTTAAGGAAGGACTGTAGAAGACTCCTAGCAGTAGTTTGGAATTAGAAAAGAGGACTTCAACAAATAGATACTCTGCTTCACTTTCGGCTTGAGATAGTGAAGACGTACGCAAGACTGTAAATGGAATATGTAATCGTAAATAAATTGCTACACCTCCACCGCCCCGGTTGGTACGATCGTTGCGAATAAGGCGAAATCCTGGAAGAGAGTAAGACGTAGAAGGAAGACAAGGTTTTAACCAAGATTCGGAAACCAGAATCGCATGAATATTTTTGTTATCAAAAGAGCTAACGAAGTCGGGATAATGGGCTGGAATACTCTGTGCATTAATATGACAAACGTTGAAATTTTTCTGCGCATCAGAGAGTTGAACGCCTAAAGTAGTTTGCAGGGAAGGAATGCTCATGTAGCTGTCGTCACTGCTAAACTCCTCCGATTCCGAGTTCAAAGAAAAATAGTTAGGGCTGTCACTACTATCTACTGACATTTTAACCAGTTAATTTGGCACAAATAACACTACTTTAATAATATTATATATAATAACTATAATACAAATGTGTATAAATATATATATCCGCAGAGCAACCTACCAGCTAGTAAAACAAAATATATGATACCGGTAAAATAAATGATACCGGTACCACAAAAAGTACCGGTATTATAAAATAACTGTAACTTAAATACTAGTAACACTGTTCACTTCAGACACGATCACCACAAAACGTCAGGACTCAACTCAATGATAAACAAACGAATAGTAGGTAGTGTTTATGTACTCTGTGATAGATAACAAAACCAAACTTTACAAACTTTTTCATTTCAACCCTCTTCTGAGTTAGTAAATTCTAAGTGAAAAGTATACATAAAATATAAATATAGATATGGATAAAATACGAAATATGAAGATTAAAAGTGTTAGTGAAAGTGTTGAAAAAGTTAATGTAAATAAGATTTTGAAAAAGTTGAAAGCTTATACTGTATAGATGGAAATGAGTACCTAAGCTTATTGAAAAATATGATCTATCTATTTCCTGTGCGTCCGCTTTTGCCGTGCAGCATCTCTCTGGTTCTTTTGGATATCACCTGTGGAGGCTGCGGCTTGAACCGGGGAGACAGGTGTCGGCGCACTGGGAACGGCATCGAGATCCGCCAGGCAATTTACCTGATGGTGCGAGCCGTCTGGCGCGAGTACATTAATTTGGCCTTCACGGCTCCAGCACTGCCTAACTCCAAAACGCTGTCGGGCTTCCATGAAGAGACTATGCCTGTTTTTAGTCAGAAATTCGGACAATGTGATGCCTGAGCCTTTTAACTTGGACTTGCCGTACCAAACCTTGTCTCGGATGGGCGCCTCCCGAAATTTGACCACCATCGGTCTAGGTTTCTTGCCGGTGAGCCGACCTAAGCGATGGCAACGACTGAAGGATGCAGCAGAAACACCAGGCACATTCAGTTTCTCTGACACAAGTCCCGCAACCACTGACGAAGCATCTTCAGAATCAGCCTCTGGAATGCCATGAAGCAGCAGCATCTTGCGACGTCCCCTCATCTCTAGTCGGTCTATGTCCCTACATAGATACTGAACCTGCTCCTGCAGGGTCTCCAATGAGGTGAGGATGAGCTTCCTGAATGCAGCAAAATCAGCCGCCAAGGAGTTCACTGTTACAGCTGCAGGATTCGTCTTCTGGAGATTATTTTGGAACTCATCCATTCTTTTATTGAACAGAAGAGTCATTGCCTCAAGCGAATTCTTCACAGATTCCATTCTTGTCAGTTACAGTTCAGTGTTTATTATTAAAGAAGTGCTATCAAAGGAGATGATTACAGCTGGAAGGTAACTAGCTCTTACATGCAGTTATTAACCATGTATTGACAGAAAATATATTTTAATTTTAAATTTAAATTAGGAACAAAACAAAAACGCGTCTAGTAGGTTTTTCACGTCTACCCTAAATCCTCTTGAAGTTACAACAAACCATCTTAGCTTTTTTTGGTTAGATCAACACCTTCAAACGTTTAAAATTCAAATGGTACTTCTGTCTTCTACTAACTACCCATTTAGATCTTTATGACCAAGTGCGTTATTGCCACTTCGAGAAAAACTGGATCTTAACAAAAAACTTTTCCTTGTAAAATTAAACTTTACATGTTATAATAAGATTTTGTAATCATTTAATAAATATCAATTTAATATTTAAATATTTTACATTTAGCGGAACAATTTTTTTAAATGTTTTTTTGCAAATTTTTTTGTTTATAGCTTTACTGTTTCACTAAAGTCGCATTTCACGGAATGGGTGAAAGAAAATAGTTATATTAGTTGTGCTTAGTTGTACGTAGTTGTGTCAATAGTAGGAACACTTTCTGGGATGGCACAACTAAGGTGGGTGGACCATGAAAGGCAATCCTTCTGAGCAATTCCTTGTAAGGCCAATTATTTAAAAGTCGTATTTATTGCCGTCCAATGACAATTTCCTTCCACTTACACTAACATCCATCAAATTCAAGTACACAGACGTGGCGGCGAGTCCTTCGTACCACTATTTTGTCAATGCGGGCCCTCTCTTTGTTGACTTCGGTCATCGATGTTAAAATGTAAATAAACTATTGTTTTCTTTATTTTTTTTGCTCTAAATTGATAATA
Organism: Thymelicus lineola; assembly: GCA_963932265.1. Lineage (NCBI taxonomy): Eukaryota > Metazoa > Arthropoda > Insecta > Lepidoptera > Hesperiidae > Thymelicus > Thymelicus lineola. The sequence continues at coordinate 8,564,395 of OZ010680.1, forward strand.
TAACGATTTGCTACGGCACTGAAGAAAAAATATTACTTTATTTCCAATATAATTAAAATATTGGTAGTTTTCCTAGAAAAGCCAATGGTTCCTTGTAAGGCCGATCAAAAAGTTGACAGTTGGGCTTGCCCTAACAAGGGTCTTCCTAGGGACATCTAGAAACTATGAAAATATTAATACTTAGTTTTTACTTGTAAATACATATCTGGAAATTTAAAACAATGTGCAAGTTAATATAATTACTACTACTTAGGTAACGGCCTCCAATTCCGAGGTCTTCTAACATTTTGGCCTTACAAGGAACAGACCCTAAAGAAGGCCATTTTATTCAGTTCTATATTTTTATTATTTTACTATAAAGGTTAATGGCAACTTATTTGATTTCGATTTATTACTAATTTATATTATTTTTAAAACAATTACACAAATACATTCTTAGTTTTACGATAGAGTTCTAGTAATGTTCGTTGATTATTTTTTATCTGATTATGTTATGGTAGGCACATAATAAAACAAAGCGTTACTTAATGATTTGTTTGATTCATTTAACCAGTAAATAACGAAGTAGTGACTGTTTAATCGTTAGAGTGGCCTTCCATAGTCCACCCACCTTAGTTGTGCATACGTAGTTGGTCCACGAGGAAACCGTGGAAACTGTTGCAGCTAATACTAAGATCTGATAAAACATATCCCAAGACGTAACTCCTTGAAACTTCAAAAAACCTCAAAGCTTTAACAAAATAAATTTCAAAGACAACACAAGAATTCAGAAATTTGTAGAAGTAAGAACAAAATATTGTAGTAGAGCCATCTCTCAATACGGGCAACCTCAAGGCCTCAAGCCCCATGGGGAAGCCAGCGCGGCAGGTCTGCACAGTGCACTGCTCACATCTGCGCACATTCATAAAATCGCACACGCGACGAGACGAACGAACTGAGATGAGCACCAACATGTAAATGGTGGTTCTCCGCTCGTGCTACTCCAGTTTGGACTGGTTTTCTTTTTTGGATGAAATCAAAGGAAACAGTGGAAAAGGAATGGTGAGGCAAACTAGTAGTTACATATTCGCTTTCTCGTTAATTTCGTAGTACAAAAATACGAATTAATGAATTAACTTGAAATTGATAGTACAACTTAATTGTAGGCTGCCGCTTCCACCCAAAAATAAAATAAAAGATGGTTGGAATTACATTTCAACAGAGATGAATGGCAATGAGGCTGAAAATAAATGTACATAGAAAACTACTAGGTAGTTGAAACAAAATAAAGAATACAACTTAACTTTTTGAATCGTTATATCTCTGAAACGGTAACTATTACCAAAACAGTGATTAGACATTTTCTATATAATAGATAATTTCAAAGTCGATCTATTTTCATGATAAAACTTACCGTTTGGCTGAAAAACGCAATAAACCCTAATTACGAACTTTGACCTTGAATATTTTTTTTGCAAATGGTGGATCGATGGGGACTTTTCACATTTAATTTATAATGGTGTTCCGAACATTCGTACAAGTTTTCAACCGTCCCGAAATTTATGTAACCTTACACTATTTTTTGGGCTAATTTGACCAGGCTAAAACATTTAATCCAGAGATATGAAGCATAAATGTCTGAAAGTTCCTGAGAAGGGATAAAACTATTCACCCAAGACATACTTTGGAAAAACCCTTACAAACATTTTGATGGGAAATATAAGATTAAAATAAATTAGTAGAAAAATTAAATGAAGCGGCTAATATAGCTGATAATATACATGTTCAATAAGGACTGCAGAAACATCCTCAAGAGCTAGTTTTATCAACAGGAATTAATGACATTGGTACTATAATCCAAAACAACCACAAGCCAGCAGGAAGGAATGCTCACAGGGAGGGCAAGACACGAGAATGTGCAGATACAGATTCAATCAAAATCTTTTAAGATTAGCTCCGAACTTTTCATCCAAAAATTTATTTCAGGTTATAAAAAATCCATTCTTTATTTACAAATATATGGTTGTTTCATCATAAATCTTTAAAAATAATGAAATTTGTATGAGGACATATTTTTTCAAATTAAATCAATAACTTTTATTTAAGAAAGAAAGAAAGAAATGAAAAGCATTTATTCGAAGGATCAAAGCACAAACAATAAAATCTAAGTGTCTCACTCCCTTATTCATAAAAACAAGCAAAGATAAAGGAATTTTTAGTCTCTGACTTATGAAAACGACAAAACGTATGAAAATACATCCATCACCCATAAAATAAGTTATTAAACTTTTATGAATAAGGCCATAAGACCCCCAATCTTAAAAAAAAAGAAAAAACAGTAACAAATGATGTCTGCGCTGCAGCAAGGTCTTCGAAATGGTCCAGACTCGGCTTAAGTCGTACGAGACGACACCGATTTTCAGTCTGGCATCCCCACTCTTGAGGGTCACCTACAGGAGTGGGAACGAGACGCAGTATTCGCATTGTTCGCGGACGACAGTGCGTACTTCCTATCGTCAAGGAAAGCAGAGCTGGCTGCAAATAGGATGCAGCGCTTGCTAGACCTACTGCCGGACTGGCTGGACAAATGGAGGATTACCGTCAACGTCGGGAAGACGGTCCCCATTTTGTTCACCAAGTCGCGTAAACTGCCGCCGCCGCTACGCCTCCGTGGCCGGGAGGTTGTATGGCAGACAACTGTAAAGTACCTGGGATGTACCATAGATAGCGCGTTGCGGATGAGCCAACACTGCGACCAGTTGGTCCAGCAGGCTCGCGCCGCACGCGCTATTCTCCGACCGATGTTTACATCCCGGCTACCACTTCGTACTAAACGGACGGTGTACTATACATACTACATACGTCCGGTCACGATTAGCCTATGCGGCGCCGGCATGGTACGCATTGGCCAGTAGGTGGCAGCGCAAGCGTCTCCAGCAGCAGCAAAACCTGGCTCTGCGAGCAATCGCGGGAGCCGGTCGCTTTGTGAGGAACGACGTGATAGCGCGCGACCTAAAAGTGCCCACAGTCGCGGAGTTTGTGGCCAGGTTGGCAAAGGGGATGTTCTCCCGCGCCGACCATGGGCCCTTCGAAGCGCTTAGGGGGATAGCGCCCCTACACGCTCGTCCTCCAGAGGGCTACCCGCTTCCGCGGGAGCTCTTAGAGTCAGACGAGTCCCCCGACCATCTGGGGGACTGCTGACTGCGACCCAGCCTACTTACTTGACGTACGATAGGAACCCCCGCTAAACAGCGGGGCCCGCCCCTCCACCAGGAGACTCTTGTTCTCCTGAGTTCAAGCCCGGGAAGAAAGGTGATCCTTGAGACCCGAATACCCCTCACCATAGTCCCCGCAGTGAGCGCGGAGGTGATAGGAAGACACTGTTGTTGTTGTTGTTTTCAGTCTGGCCTGTGTGACAATAGCTCGGCCATCTGCCTGCTCCGTATAATCAATTAGAGGTAACAGGTAGTAATAGTGCACAAACACATACATAATAAATTGCAGTAGTTACGGGTGGGTAAGATTTTAATTAATTGAAATATTTCGAACAAATTGAAAAAGTAAAATACCTAGTCTGGCCATAAATACTGTTACATAAAAACTTTTCTTTTTTCAGCTTTTTAATTATTTTGAATTTGGAACACGTATATTATTTTAAAAACTTCTTTCGATTTCGCGCCATTTCACATACTTTTTCGTGTTAATTATCAAATTACAATATGGAGTGGGGTGTTAAAGAAAATAGGATTGCAGTGATCGCCTTGCACAAAGTGGGTATGGAGCCGTCGGTCATATTCCAGACACTTCAAAAGCTTGGTATCAGCCGTATGTTCGTATATCGTACAATCAACAGATACAACAACACTTGGTCTGTCGAAGACCAGAAAAGATCGGGGCGGCCGCGTGCTGTTAGAACTACAAAGGCTGTTAATGCTGTTAAAGCCAGAATTCGTCGAAACCCCATTAGGAAGCAAAAAATCTTATCGCGAGAAATGAAGATTCCCGCTAGGACTCTGTCGCGTATTATAAAACAAAACCGGAAGCTCGGTGCTTATCGTCGATATACAGGACATGCCCTAAATCAATCTTTACAATTAAAGAGAGTGGATCGATCAAAACGCCTTCTGTCGCGATACGCAGGTGAAAGGCACAGAAATATCCTCTTTACCGATGAAAAATTTTCACGATTGAAGAACACTACAATAAGCGAAATGATAAAGTGTACGCTCACAGTTCTAAAGAAGCTGCTCAAGTGGTCGGGAAGGTACAACGTGGTCATCATCCTGCGTCAGTGATGGTTTGGTGGGACGTGTCTTATCAAGGAGTCACAAAACTGCATTTTTGTGAAAAAGGAGTGAAAACTTCAGCCAAAGTGTATCAAGATACAGTCTTGGATCATGTTGTGAAACCTCTCAGCAATACTCTTTAAAAATATACCGTGAACTTTCCAACAGGACTCTGCATCTGGTCACAAGGCACGAACTACCCAAGCCTGGCTTGAAACCAATGTTCCGGACTTTACAAGAGCTGAAGACTGGCCCTCATCTAGCCCAGACCTCAACCATTTAGATTTCAAATTATGGTCAGTTTTAGAGGACACGGCCTGCTCTAAACGACACGGCGATATTGAGTCTCTTAAAATATACCATAGGACATGAGGCTATGAAAGTATGCAAAATAAACAAGTTTAGCAGTTTCCAATAATATCATATCTCGATCGCAAAAATTCTAACCAAAAGTTGTCTGGTAGAGATCGCTGTGTAGTGGTAAGACCGCCTTTTGTGTTTTATATTTTTAAATTATTTTTCTTTGTTCCCTAGTGTGTACAATAAAAAGTATTTTGTTTGTAAACTGTCTTATCTTTCTAATGACATAAACTGACCTACTTAGCTTACTCGCGAGAGCTGTTACATAGTTATATGGGTGCCCCACTGTAGTTTACAATCTAAGGTGACACCCAAGAAAACCGTGGATTTTTTCATAGTTAGAATTTCATTATTTAATTTGAGGTTTTTACTAACATTCCGTACATTACGTAGTGAAAATTCAACACACTTAGTTTTCTAGCATTAAGCAGCAAATTATTTGTAGTAAACCAGTGTAATAAACGAGACAGAGCACTGTTTACACCGTGAAAATTCATTTTATTTCTATTCGTTTTAAATATAAGGGAAGTGTCATCAGCAAACAGGACAAATTCTGCATATTTCTTACGGCAGATCATTTATGTACACTAGAAAAAAGAAGGGGCCCAGAATCGAGCCCCGAGGTAAACCCATAACAGAATGAGACAGAAGATTATTACCACAAATAAATTTTTTAAGCTTTTAATATGTGATGGTTTGGCTACAGTTGGACGTAGACCACACTTGTAATCCAGAACATACATGTAGTACAACTAGGATAGAATTTCACTTAGGTACAGGTAAGTTCATTTAATCGTTCAATTATACTCGTACAGTGTTGCGGGACAGATCGGGCCCACATACATACTCAGGCTTCGGCACTCCGCAGCTCCGGTTCGGGAGCTATCAGGCATCAGCGATGGTCTGAGTACTCCGACCCCGCGGGCCGCGGCACATGACAACGAGCGAGGGGCGGAGTCCGCCGTGCCGTTACCAGAATGTAAATTGTAATGTAGATGCCATCTGATCCGCTCACGAATACACCCCTCCGCAATTTTATGAATTAATTGGCGGTCAGGTTTTAAGAAGGATAAACGTTTTTTTATTACAACATTATTATTCTCCAGCGAGGGGTCGAACGCAGTGTATTGTGAGCGTGATTAGAATTGTCCCAAGGAGCGGCTCAGTGCGAGGTTCGCAGGAATCGCAGGCGGCGATAGCCGGACTGCCGGAGGCACCTCGTCCATGCGTAGATATCCCGTCCCGTCGGTGTAATGCATTGTCGAATTAAATTCGGGACATGTTTAACGACAATGACATTTCCCGCCGAACGGCGTTCCCAAGGGCGGAGTGCGGAGGGCGCAGTTTCGCTTTCAGTACCTGGCCGCGACTCCCGGCAAGCGAAGGTTTAAGTTAAAGCGGCAACTTGGAAGTGAGCCAAGGTCGAACGCAGGACACCACCCTAGCTATAACGGTCTAGTTTATTTATTGTTGCTCTAGCAAGGTCAACGTCGTGCCTGAGACCTGAGAGACCTACCTCAATAGACACCATGTAAGTATATTAAAAATGTACCTACTTAACAGTAAGTATCTGAAATATTTATTTAGTCAAGTGTGACTTTCATTTCAGGAGTTCTAGTATTTGATTCCGTATGAAATGAAATTAATTAGTTTTTATTTATTATTATGATGTGATGGAATATTCATAATAGTCTATATCGGTCTTGTAATATAGGTTAATTGGCAGTAACAGGCCGGGCTAGGATTCCTAAACCCAAAGGGTTTGAATCAGTCTATACAAAATAGGTAAAATAAAAAATCCTAATGTAGAGGCGTGATTGTACAGCCTACGTAAAAATAGACTTATTATATACATTTATTATCATGAGGCCCTTCAAGAACATCAGAGTACAATCATAACTTGAACAGGTACCCCCCTCTTCTGTGAAATTGCTGTCTTTAATATTATAAATAATATTAGTTACATAGTTATTTATTTAAGACCGATCTTTGTTCGGCATTTTCTGTATTCAATATCGGTTAATCTAAGATTCCAAAGGCAAGGAAATTCCGTGAATTGAACGCGGCAGACAAACTAGAAATTCCGGTGAATAGTATCTAACGGATCCAAAAACAGGTTCCGGAGATATCAATAGGTATTTAATGACTGTTGCTAATTTAGTCATCTTAAGAATTTGTTGAAATTCAACTGGAGCTACTCCTGACCTTTTAGCAGTGCTTTTGAGGTAAATATGGATAAAATAAAGAGAACGAAAATGAGGATGAGAAGAGTTGAAAAAGAGAAAACGTTACTAATACTGCTGAAACGGATATCAAAAGATTTTTAAATAGAAATATTGTCTCACTTTTTTATATGTATTTGGTTATAGGTTCAACTAACCAATTCTTACTCATAAGTAACATCTTGCTACACGAAAATCCAAAGAGGAGAGGATTCTAAAGCTGGCGGTTCGCGCCGCGACAGAGACAAGCGACCGAGACAAGAGACCGAGACAGGAGACCGCTATCGTCACTTGACCATATGCAATGAATAGGCATCAGTTCGTGAACGAGACCGAGACAGGAGACAGAGACGCGAGACCGGAGACCGCGCGACAGTCGCTGCCCTGGACTAGTAGTGTCTCGGTCTCGTCGTGTCGCGCTCGAATTGAACGTGTGTTTATTGTAAAAAATGACTACTTTTCCTGACGAAGACTGAAAAGCTGATTGAACTGATCAGACAGCACCCTCCGATATACAATACTCAACTGGAGTCCTACAGAGACGAAAATTTAAAGAAAAATATTTGGAAAAACATAGCTGAAACCATAAATAAAACCTTCTTCTTCCTCCAATGGAAGTTCTAATTAGACAGTGTAAATTAATGGCACAGTACAACATAAGTAACTCCATCGACAGACTCTGAAATTGAATGAATTGTAGCTTTGGTCGCGGTCTCGGTCTCGACCCACAGTAGATGCTAAAGAGACCGAGACACTTGTCGCGGTCTCCTGTCTCGGTCTCTTGTCTCGGTCGCTTGTCTCTGTCGCGGCGCGAACCGCCACCTTAAGGCACGATCTCATATCAATTTAAAAATAAACCATCTAGACGACCCTCGTCCACATCTAGAGCACAATAAAAATAAGCCGTCACATAAAGCAGGCAGGTAGGTTATAGGTGTTTAGTCTGTACTAGACATCCCTTTTTTGTGCGCCAGTCGCCACAAATCTCCTGCCTTCCCCCATCCTTCGCTAAGTATTTAACGATCATAATTATTATTCTTGTGTTTATAAGGCTGGTGTTTTTGTGAGACAAGGGTTCAATATTTATGATTAAGTAAATCGTCTAGCTCTAGCAGATCGCGTCTACTCATTTCTAAGCTATTACCAGTTGCAAACTTATCTGCTTGCGTGTTTATTTATTTTTGTTATAATGGGCCCGAATGCAACGCTACTATTCAATATATGATTAGATACTTAGGATGTTTTGTATAAATTGAAATTTAATGCAGAATACTTAAGTGGAATGTTAAAGCATTTTATCGGTGTCCAAAATTGGTGGATTTATGTGAGTACCAAACACGGCGGAATGAAGATGTTGGTTGTATTTGTATAATAGAACCTACCCAAAGGTAGGTTCTATTGCTTTAATTAGACGATATAATTATGACGTAAATATGTCAATGTAACAATGTGGTATGTTTATATAATATGGTTTCGTTCAAAATAAATGGATTCGATGCTGATGTGTCTTTATAATAAAAAGTTTATGCAGTGTTTCGTTTGTATTCAAAATATGTAGATGAATGAGGGAAATAAGTTCATCAGTTGTTTAAGTAACACCAAACACAAATAATTTTCAGATTGTCTGTATGAACCCGTCTTTGTCTGACAAAGATCGGAGCGAAATTACCTACCTGCTTACCTGGTGAGCCATTGAATGGAACACAATAGGTTTTTTTTTGTACAAAACTGGGCTGTTCTCCGAACTGGCAACTTGTCGGTAAGAGGTAGGGCTGCCATCACCTAAATTGTCGTCGCCGGAATAAGCTTCAAAAACCCACATCCCCACATCAAAAAATTAGACATACGAGGAATATTGAATTGATGCAAGTCAAAAAAGTGAAAGAAAGAAAGAAAGAAAGAAAAGATTTATTTCTGACACACACATTCAGGTAACTTATTTAACTTAATTATGACTATGTTACAATGTTCGCGTGTGTTGTGCCAGAGAATGGTACCCACTCAGCGTATTGCCGCAGCGTTTGCAACGGCGCTGATTTTCAGTGGGCCCTTCTGGTGACTCACAGGCGACAATGTTTTTTATTTTTATTTTTATAATTACCTACAATATGTACTATTATGTTACGACGTTTATTATTCTTGTGAAGATAGGAGAATTATGTAGATGGTGATAGAAGGTGATGTGGGAATTTCGCGGAACTATTGGGTAAGTTATTTTAAAAAATATTTGGTATATTTACTTATATATTGACTTACTTTACTTGTGATTTTAATAAATAAATAATAAATAATAATAATATATTTGCATTTGTTAGTTGTAGTTATATTTATATTTACATGTATGTTGATATTTATATTTATATCTATATTTATATCTATATTTATATCTATATTTATATTTAGTGGAAATGGGCGCCAACAGCATTGGATCTAGGGCGGCAGACGAGCTTTTTTAGAGGGCGTATATGAAGGAAAGTAAATGGGCGCTAGAAGGGCGGCGTTGAGCTATTTATCTAGAGGCGCGCTGTAATCGACTTCTACCCCGGACGCAGAAAATGTCCGGGTTTCCCACGGACTGGATCCTTTTACCATGGTAGGTTTTATCATCTTTAAAGTTCGATCTCTTATCTAAAGTAACGTTGGTAACTCGTCAGTTACCAAGGACAACTAGAGTTACCAAGTTACAAAGGAGTTACCAAGTTACAAAGGAGTTACCAAGTTACAAAGGAGTTACCAAAGTTTTTACCGGAATTCAACACAATACAACTTCCCTTAACGGGAATTCTGTTCCGGTTCCGGTACGAAAATATTGAAAATTCATTACAACAAAATAGAACATTCAACATTCCACAACGATAACGACAAGGGTCACAAGTCGCACCTGTGGATGTGCAGCTGCAACAGCAGCGCCGGCCGCAGCTCGTCGCTGGGGCCCACGCAGGGCATCATGTCCATCGGCGGCATTAACGGCATTAGCGGCATCGGCTGCATCGACTCCATTCCGGCCGACAGCTCCGTCGCCGTAAGCTCAACGCTCCGCTTAACGCTGATCGCGACGCGACTCGCCACGCGTTTCCCGCCGGCTGGCTGCAAGCGACCGCCTGTTGCAGCTCCGCTCGGGAGGATAACTTCGGCAGCTGAGAGCCGGCACTCGGTGGGCGGCGGCCCGAGCGGTGGCGCTGCACTCGCGGGGGGGCCAATGGCGGCCCGCGTTGGCCACACCCCTCCTGGTGCAATTGCAGCTCCGCGCCGCCGCCTAGCAAACACCCTCCACTACCCTTCCACTACCCCGCGTCACTCTCGCGATCACGACAAACTATTAGCCGCATACAAACCCGAACATCCTCGACATCCTGTCTCGAATCCTATGCGGTTACATCGCTCATAAGTTTCTAGTCGCATCTTGGCAACATTTTCTTAAGTCTCGATTCTCCGGTCTTGACTATTAGTCGCAATGGCAGAGGATAGGGTGTTAAACAAGACGTTTTGACTATGAGCGTAAGGTGAAGTTCCTTCCGTCAATTCGGTTGTTGCCAATTGTTACTGAGATATCCAATCCGAATATATTATATTGATAATAAAATAATTATGCAGTAACTTTAATAAATACTATGTAATACGTGAAGCAAAAAACTTAGTAGGTACCTGCCTCCAACTCACGCACGAGTCACTAACGGTTACTTTAATTGCTCCTTGGTAAAGAATCACCATACAAATTCTGTACTAAGGAGCGATTTAAATAACCGTTAGTGACTATGAGCCCCAAGCGTTATTTTGGTTAAATTAAGTACATATTATAATTTGCTGGTTTGTTTTTGACGTTTTCAATTTCGAATTAACGAATAATAAGCAAACTTCAAAATAACCCTTCCTGGCAGTCAGGTAATAAAAGTAAAATGTTAGAAATATCTAGGATATTTTGTTTTATACACACTTTTTTGCGTTAACTACAAAAACTGAGATATGATTAGTCTAAGAACCAGCTAAATAAGTATCGACACTTGACCACTCCATGGGAACTTTAGCAATAGTAATGAAATAATAGTAACTTTAGTAATAGTAATGAAAAAATCCAAAATTCTATTATAATGTGGAGGTTTTTATATATATATATATAACATAACCGTGGGTAAACATTACCGTAATGAGTAAAACAGAAAGTTGAAAGAGTTTTAGAAACGCCGTTGAAAGTGTATAGAGTTCGATAATGAAAGAACTATACAGAATTTCAAAGAATATAAGATTCCATGGTCTACGTCGGAATATAATTTGAATCAATCCATAATTTTAGAAGAAAGTCAAATTGTCTATTTCCGTTACATTGGAAATATTATTATGCATCCACTTTGCATGAGATAGCTATATGGCCAGATAGCCTTACTGTGGCCATACATCGCCATCTGTGCCCTGTTTAATAAACGTTACAATTCGACAATTTTGTAAATAAGTGACATATTTGTTAAATTTTATGACAAGTGCTGTTTAATAAACCTTACAATTATGTAAGAATTTTACATATAAAAATCCTACAAATATTAGAATTGTAAATGCTGTTTAATAAACGTTTACATATGTAGAAAACGCCTGTAGATTTCGATGAAATATTGTATCTACAAATTTGTAATTGTAAGTCTGAGTTGTAAGTTACAAATTACATAAAATGTAAATTTTAGTTGAAGAAATTTACGAGGATAGATTTCAAAATTTTTAAAATATTTAGAATTTGGTTTTACCAATTAGCTTACAGAGTGCTTTCCTATTTGTTTGATTTTTAACGAAACTTGTGAAACACAATAACAAAATTACGTTTTTGTCTATAATATACAATAATGTTTAAAAAAAAATGTAGATACGTCATGCTCTTACAAATCAACCAAAAAATCTGTTCCGAAAAGAGCTACAACATCTTTTGTTTCACTACACCAATCACACTACAATAATACACGAAGGCATTTTAACGTTGTATGTCAAATCTCAAGCACTTCTGACAACAAAAGCGTCCATATCGTCTTGTATTGACAGAACGACTAAGAACAAATAGAGGTCAATTGACCTCTCTTACGATCTTCATCTTCGGCGCGCTAGTGACATATCTACCTCTTTTTTACTTATAATATCATTTATAATATACCTTTAATTTGACAGTGACGTGTTAGAATCGTATTTAAGATCATTTCCTATTTTTGTTACCAAATATTCGAATGTAGTTTTGCTGACCCGAATTTTTTCGTTGAATGTAAAATCTGTCACATCAAAAGTAAAGTTAATACTTTTACGAAAAACTCGCCGCCGCCGCCCTTATACATATATTCATCGTCACTACTGTCACAACTTCCACTACTAGTTGTTAGAATATTTTTTTGTGTAGGTATCGTTACTTGAGACACTAAATTGTAAATTTCTGACACAAGACGAGTCCACCTGTCGGAATTGTTCTACAATTTACAAAATTTGTAAACTTGTAAATTACAAGTATTGTTCAAGAAAACAGTTTTCCCTACAAATATGTCAATTGTCACCTGTAGAGAGAAAATGTTTATTAAACAGAAATATGTAAAATTGTAGGTACAATTTTACAATTTTGTCAATTTTCTACCATGGTAAACTTGTAAGTTGTATTCTTTATTAAACAGAAACTTGTAGATTTGTAACTTGTAATTTACAATTACAATTTACAATTTGTAAAGTTTATTAAACAGGGCACTGGACATACAGCTATCTCATGCAAATTGGATGCCGCATCAAGTCAAACTGCAAACTTGACAAGTAAACTTGATCGTGCATGGCCAGCTTCAGATTCGATCTAGGCGCCACCTTCATCCATCTGTTTATTGGATGAAAAGTGTTATATATCCATTTTAGTATGCTAGAAAAATACATCGCGAATAGGTTGACTGAAAAATTCCTGGCCTACTATTTGACGACAAAATAATTGTATCAATTTCATAATAGAGAATTAAGACATTCTGGGCCTATGACGGAACTTACTTCAATATTTGACTTTACTTCAATATGTGTTTGCTTCTTTCGGCTGTGAGTATTATTAACTTATATTCAAAACAGATATTCTATAAATTCAAAGTTTATGTTCAAAATCTGAGGATAACTTCGATCATCTTTGATATATCAGTTCATTAAATCTACAGAACTTTATTATACATATATAACCTGTCCAGTTATCGAATCTTCCACCGACAAATAAACTAAGTAACTGTGTCTCTTACCAAGTTCAAAAATAGGGCATGATTCAAATATCACCACGCGAGAATAAATTTTATATGCTTGGCAATGGCAACATTTAAATGTTACAGGGGTTAGAAAATTTTTATTCATAAATAGTGGACTATTGGAAAATAGTGGAGTGAAACAATCTTGACCTGGCAAAGTCTACTGACAGTACTGACGTGTGGCGAGACGAAGTATGAGAACAGTTTAATTCAAATAAATTTAATTTTGTTAACTTTACTCAACACAACATTGTTAACATTACTGAAACAAAATAATCAGCGCCTAAATATTCAAACGTCACAACAACTTAACAACTTACAACTTAACAACCTGAATTAGACGCCGCGGCGGCGCCGTGATAAATCGAAAAGCGACGAGCACGACAAACACTTCGAGCAGATTTCGTATCCGACAAAAATTGAACACATTTCCGTCACTGGAGCATAGTTTGTGGTGATTTATACTACCGTATTACCGTATACAATGTGGCGCAATGGTTACCATGCCGGATCGCCGTGCCAAGGGCTGAGTTCGATTTCCAGCGAGGCGGATAATTGAATGATGAGTTTGAATTTCTGTTCTCGGTCTGTGTGTTGTCCATAGCACCCGCGGCACAGGGAATGCTAGTGGGGCTATGAGTGTGTAGCATTATACAAAACCAATTCGTCGTATTACGCGTGACGTGACGTGACCTGTCAGTCCTGTGACACATCTATTGGAAGAGTATTGGCGAGCGAGGCAGCGAGGTAGCGAGCTTGCGGGAGTGGCATCCGGCGTCCCGCCACCGTCGCCGCGGCCGTGTCAACGAACGCGGAGGAAATGCTCGTCTAGACGCGCCACTCCGCCACTTGCCTCAATTAGCGGCGAGATGCTCTTGCTTGCTTGCGTCCGTGATGCATTCCACCGACGGATATCATACTAATAAAAAACAAAACCCTATCGCAATTTCACCAGTGCATGCCGTCCTGTATCTAACTTCAGTAACTGGCTGGCTTCAACCCATTAATGGCCAACTACAGGGCACGAGTCTCTCTTCTTGAGGAGACCTAGAACATACTCCACCACGGTGCTCCAGTGTGGATTGGTGGAGGGGTTAATGGCCAACGCGAGTGTCGGAAGTTTTCAAACCGCCCGAGGGCCTCCGAAATGGCTTAACGTATCTTAATAACAACCGGGTAATGATAACAACCGGGATCGACGGCTTTACGTGCCCTCGAAGCACGGAAACGCTTAAGAATTTTTTGCCACCAGCGGTCACCCATTCAACTACCGACCGCAATGAATGACAAAAGAATGACGTTCAAAAATTGCATACGAGAAAAGTTTATAATAAAAGATGAAGAAGGAACAAGATCAAAATACGAGTATTATTTATTTATTTATTTATTTAAAATTTATGTCACCTTATAAAAAAGGATGAACAAAGGGCAAACTTAATGCCTAATGGCATTGTCCACCAGTCAACCCTGGGTGGATGTGGAAAGAACTGATGGCAGGTGTTAAAACTACTTAAGAAGGAGAAAAAAAAAATGATAAAAAAGGAAAAAAAAAAACAAATACTACTTACGTACAATATACATATAAATACTTTAAAGTTAAATACTTTTGACAACACTTTGTTAGCAACCCCTGAATGAAGAATCACAAACTCCCGGAAATTAGGGTGAAATAAAGTATAATAAAATACTACTTTCCTGGTAGACCTGGTACTAGGTAGGTCATCTTATGAATGGTCACCTAATATGAGTATGTAGTATGAATAGTAGTACTTATGAGTATACTGAGTAACAGTGTTAATCTGTAAAGAATAAGAGGTCAACCAGAATACCGGAAAAACTGCATAGCACATCTATGGTGGAAAGGCACTCTAAGGTGCCCTCGTCCGAAAAACTTAGGCTACTTCCCACTTAAACTTCTAATAATCCACACGGCTACGAGTATTTCATCGGGTTTTATTATCGTGAT
The DNA here is from genome assembly GCA_963932265.1 of Thymelicus lineola. Taxonomy (NCBI): domain Eukaryota; kingdom Metazoa; phylum Arthropoda; class Insecta; order Lepidoptera; family Hesperiidae; genus Thymelicus; species Thymelicus lineola. The sequence goes on from OZ010680.1 coordinate 8,579,435, forward strand.
TAGGTACCTAAATATACTATTAAAAAGCAACTGTCTCGCGACGTTTGAAAATTACAGATTATCATTGTTCGCGTGTTTGGCCGCAATATCATTCGATTGAAAGCGGCTCGTGGCGATGATGAGGTGTGGCTTTTTGCCCATACCAAAAGCTCCATTTGAATTTACGTACAATGGCCCAACTTAGAGGCTAAGTACGGAAACTGGAGTCCATCAAGCTCGATTTGCAATATTTACAACCCCCCTTTCGGCTTCGCCGCAGTCGGGAAATATGGACTACATTTTGAACGCTTACACTATTAAACAACCCACGAGAACCGCCAGCGCAACAGTTGCGCATTACTTATGCGAGCTCGAGTTTACGTGATAATCATACTGCATACATCTTATTCAGCAAGAGATAATATTCGCATTGTGCGTTCAACAAAACGTCAAGCAGAGGCTATTCGGAGGCGAAGCGAAGCAGGTGAGCGCAGCAGGGCGCAGGTGTGCGAGGACGCGTGCCCCTTTGTGCAAGGGCCATAATTGGAACGCAAATAAAGGGTGCATTCGCGGGATGCACCGGAGAGTGCACAGTGCAATTCGTGCGAGGCGCGTGCGAGACTCGTGCGCCGACCGGCCGCATCCCATGCACCGTCGCAGCCTCAATGTTCCCATTATAGACTTCGTTCGGGGGACACCGGCCACAATTAGTAAATGGCCCGTACCACATCAATATTATTTTATACGTATTAAGCAGTCCATTGTAAAATCGACTTCATTGAACGAGAATACAGTTCGCATCATGCACTGCGTCCTCATGGCGTCTTCGCACGACATTTTTTTCGAATGATCAGTTGCTGTTGGCCCTATTGGCCTTTACAGCTTCACGCGGACTGTGGGGCGGGTCCTAGAGGACCCAGCCGATATTGGGACGGGCCACGACGCCCACGACACATCATCACTCCGTCCATTGACGGAAGAGCTATGAATATGAAAATAATCCTAGCGACAAAACAAATATAGGCATTTTTTGCAAAACTGAGATCAATCGGTCATGTCATGTAGAATTGACTAGAAAAAGTATTAGAAGGATTACAAATATATAACAAATAATAATAATTAGGTATATTAAAGAGTGAGCAACTTGTAAATTTTGTATGCGTAGGAAAGGTAATCTCCAAGAACCTCGTCAGTCGTCACCTATTTGAAAAATTCTTTCACACTTAAAGGTACATTATTACAGTTATAAATTGATGAACGAAGATGAACGAATATATTGACACACTTACACTGATTTATTAAATAATTTTTCAACATCCTTGCTCATAAATTGGTTTTTATCACATGGCTTCTACACTCATAAACCATGGTATTAAACACTTGTGCTTTTTTTCTTGATCGCACTAGTGTTTTATTTTATATTTCATCAAATTAAGTTTGTGCCTTGCTAAAAGATATTATTTATGCATTCTATTTGCTCTTAACTTAGCCGGGTTATAGTTATATTTTTAAATTTCGGAAAAAAGTTTTGACTTAGATACGTTTCGTTTCAACATAATTAAGACTAAAAATAACACTATTTTTGTAAAAAAAAAAGAAGTGTACCACCTTGAATATGATAAATTTTCAACAACTTATTTACTTTAATTAATAATTCAACGTGAAACTAATTCATAAATACATACATTAGTTTTTTTTTACATTTTGCGTTTTGGCTGTTTAGCGTAATTGTTCGTGCCCTACGCTATGTGCGCGCTCCAATCTGCGCGCGCATAGCTAACACGCCGCGCGCAGAAAAAAAAAATATCAGCGCGAAGCGCGCCATTTTAAAAAACTTTAAAAAAATTTTAACAAACTTTCCGTCTGGTCTGTGAGCATTGTTTATTTGAGTACGAATAATTTGTTTTTTACTCGTAAGTGTGTTGAAAAACGTCGTATGACACACGTGAGGTTTGGTCATTACACTCTCGGTTTTCTTGCAGCACTCGCCTTCGGCTCGCGCTGTGCAATATCACCTCGAGTGTAATGACCAACATACCACACTTGTACATTGAAGTACTATTACTAGCGTATAGAACAGACACCCCGAACACCATGTATGTCCTAATGCATTGGCGCCACGTGGCTTCAATCTTCAATGGATTCGTTCGATTTTGAAAGGAGAACGGGGGCTCAATTTTTAAAATGGAACCTCCCGGGCGGGACACACATTTTGTTCGAGATGTCTGTTCTACGTCATTATACTTCAATGCACTTGTATCATAATGTACTATTAAAAAATCACACCGATAAAAATAAAATAAAATAGATATACCTAATTATGTAACCATACTGTCATACAGTAACTGGGCAACGCCCCTTTCAGCCCGGCTACGTCTATTCAACGTAGTGTAATAATAGTCCGTCTAAATTACAATTCTGGAATGTACCTACATCCTCTGAATCTGCATTCTCCGAACGACTAATTTATATCCCGGCGTCCATCGCGCTATGCATGCGGGCTTGTACACAATCGCGCGGGATTTTCTACTGCGAATTTTGGCAGCATTGTCTTGTGATATGACCCTCGACGCAAACGAGATTTCAAAACTTTGAACAGTTCAGTTCCCGCAATCCTTTGTCGTTCGCGACACAAACACCGACGTCCGGTAGACAATCAGTTTCGCGGGCGTTCACGCCGCGAATGTGCGGAAACTTCCTACAATAGGGTATTATTCAATTTATGTCACAACCTGCAATACATTTCGCTGGCTTGCGAGAATATCGACACAACTCAAAATTTGGCCAAATTGAGTTAAGTATGTCAAACGATCATAAATCCTTCATTTTTTATAGTGAACAGAGACTCAACGCCATTTTTGCGCCAAAATTCTCTAGAAAGAAAAAGTGTCAAGCCGAGTGAATTCACGGTTGATTCTCGTAAATACCGACGTTTTTAGAGTTGGGTTGCAATACTTGTTAAATAGCTTATTTTTATTTACACCTCTATTCTTGAATAAATATATATGTGCAATTGCTTATATTGTATTTACACGGACTTAATCTGGCTTTAGTCTATATTCAGGAAAAATAACTGATTTTATTTTTGACATAAATAAAAAACGTCGATATTAAAAAAACGGGCATGTTTCTTGTATCTTGATGCTGCTCCAGCATCTTGTCGTGTCGACCTATCTTTGGACGTGCTCAAGTAAACGAGTAATCTCCACGTCTCCGCTAATAGGACCTATAAAGACACGTATAAACATGGATTTGGCCTGCAATGTCCACGCGTGTCTATAACAGTGATAGGTCCTTGTCTTCAAGGCAGGGAAATAACAAATATCATCCCGAATGAACCCACAAACCCCGGCATGCCGTCTAAATGCGGGCTCTAGCCTGTAGCCACGGTAATTTAGATAAGACATGTCGCACGGTGATGAAATCTGAGTTTCCGTCAAAAAGAGTACTTTAGCTTTACTGTCTCTGGCCTTGAGCAAAGTACTCTATGATGGACAGCATTGAGACTGGTATGAATTCCGCTGATGTTGTACAAGTCGACATATAGTGTGATAGGAGTGTAAAGAGGAAGAGAAAGGTAGGGAATGCAGTGATCTGCGTAACATCAAAATATTTAGACGAAAATTAAAGATTGCAATCTGTTTATAAGAAAAGGTACAGAGTTTCAGAACATAAGAACAGAGGACTATTAGATTTTGTTAAAAAAATATAATTCAAAACTATTATACACAATTTTACGACGGGTTGTGAAATAAAATATTTCTTATACTTGCCTTTGGAGTTGATGTTCCTGTTTGTTTGATTATTTTTTATTATTTTGAAGAATTCATTTTAATTTTGATTTCATTTAATTTGAAGAACTTAGTTTTTATAACTTATTTTCAAGTTACTTACTTTTATGTTAAAAAAGTGACCTTAATGTCGTAAGAACAAAAGTTTAAACACTGTTGTATGTTTTTAATTTGTATTTTTAGAGGCTTTATAGTTAAACTGGTGAAATAAGTTAATTTTTATAATTTTTATTGTCGTGAATAAAGACAGATGTCTGAAGCCCCCTTCGAATTATTTTTGGAACGAAGTTCCTTATCGCGCGTTGTGAAAGGGGGCTAGACGGAAAATTACGACACTTTGATTTTACGAATGACGACACTTTTTTTGAAGTGATTCAGTGAGTTTTACAGAGATGGCGCTGTACTGTACAACTTTCTGAATCACGCTAGCGTGATTCGATATGATGTGACGTTGATATGACTCACTTTCACTTCTACAACGTGTGAATAGGGATGTTGACTAATTTTAGGATTCAATTTAATTTTATAAATAGGACTTTAATATTCACGAAAAAAATAGATAAAAATAATAATCTTCAATTTAAAAACAAAAATTGACAAATAAAAATCATTATCAAACTTCCCACCAAAAACGTCACGTGACGTCACAATCCGTTATTCAATACTATCTGTCTGCTGAAGTTAGTTGAATTTGCATATATGTAAAATACTTTCAATGACGTCATAAGCTCAAAATGGCGTTTGAGGTCACGTGACAGTGAGTACAATTTTTAACATTTTAAACTAATGTTATTTAATTTATTGTGATGGATTTCGATAAAAGAATCATATTTTAGGCCTTTAAATGTTACCACTAGTATTTTAGACAAAAGTTTATAGTAATTTGTAATATAATTAGTGTAAACATCCCTATTACCATATCGATGGAGTTGTTAGTAGAATCCCGATAGGCGCTTCACAAAAATGGCCACAAAAGTTAGACCACGAAAAATTGTGTTGTCTTATTTCACATTAGTACGGTCCAATTGATCGAAGTGTAGCCCAAAGGTATTTCAGTATAGAATATAGATAATATGTTATGTTCACATTGTGAGGTTCAGTTTTTGATGATAACTTTAGACTCAATCAGCTAAAGGCTGCTGCTCTGTCAAATTGCATAAAAATCGCTACAACTGACTAAATTCGACTGTGTTAATATCAGCAGCGCCCTCTTGGCATATCTACCTACCTCCTTTTTATCCATACAATATCATTGGTGTAGCCACAGGCAACGTAAAATATATTGATATTAAATGAAAGATAATGTTTATTTTAATGTTTTTTATTATTTAAATACTAAGATAGTTTAAAAGAAATTCGTTTGCTTCTTTTTCTTAATAAAAACCATTGCAAAGTAGCTTTTTTCTTTAAAATAAAATAAAGAAGTTACGCCATCTAATACCTTTAAACGAGCAATTCGTGTATACAGGGTGAATTTTTACTATGAGGAATAGCGAAAAGTGGTCAAATGAGTCTCGGGGCCAATTTTGATCTGCATCATTAGTAAACCTTTATCATCACTAAACCTTCCACCAATCCGCACTGGAGCAGTATTGCCAAGTTAGCCACTTTTTGGCTAGATCTGGCAACTTTTAAGATTCCTTTAGCCAAAAATGTCAAATATTCTTGGCTAAATATTTTAGCCACAATTCTAGCAACTTTTGAGGTTTGACTCGACAAGCTATAGATAACTTACAGATTAATACTTGACACTGACATTTAACCTAACCTAACTTAGTGGCCCTTACAGTGTCACTCTATGTGACATATTATTATTTGCTAACATATTATTATTTTGATAGTGTTTTTTCATCTCCCGGTCCAAAAAGAAGGTACAAAATTTTTAGCCACTTTAAAGGGTACGAAATTTTGACATCCTAGCCACTTTTTAAAAGTGTTTAAGCCACTTCTTGGTTCACTGACTTGGCAACACTGCACTGGAGCAGCACTCTAGGCCTCCTCAAGAGAAGAGACCGTGCTCAGTAGTAGGCCATTAATCACATTAATGAGTAGAAGTCATTTAATAACTTTCGCCGACCTAATTACCTGCCTATTGCGCGTACTTACCTAGTACCTACCTAGGTAGCAGAGTACATACTTCGGGGTTCATTAACTTAGGCGTGAGCATGACTAATAGCCACCTACTAATACTTACGGGTATTTTGACATAACAGGGCACAACAACTTGCCGGGTGTAGACAACCATCTACCATCACCTTTCCAGGTATAAGTAGTAAGTCCCCAAAACAATACCTACTTAAAGATTTAGGGAGGTTTTTTAGAAGAAAAAACGAGCTGACGATGTGGTAAGTGGAGATCGTAGCCCATGGACATCAGCGAGACCAAAGGCAATGCACGGATGCATTGTCGGCCAAGGGGCCAAGAAGTAAAGGAAAAAACCAGAAATAATTGACTCTGAACCTCCCGCCGGAACACGGGTCACTTGGCGGAAGAGTCAAAGCAGAGGGTGGACGTAAATGATGATGATTACCAATACATATAAACCCTCCGAGAAGCACTACGACCATCAATGGGCCGGATTTTGTCGCCTCTTACGACACCTATCCGGCATGGTATTGGGTTTAGTAGTCAAGTTTGTTCAAGTCATGCTACAACGTTGGCTAGAACGATGTTTAATCGAAGTAGAGCACGAGAGATGGATTGGATACACAATGAGCGGGTAACGATAACACCGAACGTAAACAAACGCCGCGAATGTTCAGACGCGAACTTGATTCCGAACGGGACCGGCGAACGAACAGTGTCGTCAGCGCGGCGCGGGCGCACACAGAGAGCAACATACCCATCAAACACATTCCGATAGATACATGCATGTCCGCCGCCGCCGCTTGCATTCATTCCCTGATAACAGCGTATGCGCCGGCCGGTGTTAGACGCGCCCGCGCAGGCCGGGAATAAAACGAACATCACTTTTTAACCGCCAAGCATATTAGAATATTATTATGTACCTACATAAATTCTCGATCTCGAGTAATGATCGATAATGATGCGACGGCTGCGGATCGCATGATAGGTCCCTACCTACCTTTCGCAGGCGCATATTTTCGCACGGAGCGAGCGGGCGAAGGCCAACGAGAGAAACGAGATTCTTCATCAACTATCGCAGGTAGCCGGTAAAGGCGATTGCACTCACCTGTCCTCGTATGCCGGTGAGACATCTCCGGAAACGCCACGGGAGTCGTCTCCATCCATGGCGAAGAGCGGTCGGGGGTTCGATAACGAGGGAAACTCGCGACGAATAACAGACGGCACTCGATGCAAGCGCCCTACTTGTTGGAAACTGTCGAGTAACAAAACTATGCGATGCGATGTAAATCGACGTGCGTGGCGCGCGGCAAACAAGTTATACTGTTCCTAACCAACTGCGGCGACGGCCAACCGAGACGATACGATTCGGTTCGGGCAGCGTGCGGCGCGGCGTGCGGCGTGCGGCGCGACCAGCGCGGCGGGGGCGGCGGGGGCGGCGGGGGCGGGGTGGCGGCACCGGCACCGCTCGCGCTGCACCGGCGAAGAGGTGACGTACGCGATAACAACGCAACGCTACGCGACGACGCGTGTACACATTAACATGAACCTAGCCTGTTATTTTCACAGCCAGTAACTGTTTACGTTCACAAATACTTTCCATGCAACCCGTACGTCTAACTGCATATTTAATACGTTCAAAATACTGCAGTTAGCTGCTGATCTAAGTTATTATTAGGCGTGGTCAGTGCAGCGCCACGCTTTTAGTTCAGGATTATGATTTATTTTGTGGTTTAACGCAAGTCTTCAAGTGAATCTGCAGTTGGGCGTAATGTTGGTGTTGGTAGCATCATTAGCATGTAAAATATTGTTTTTTTTTTATTTCAAAAACTTATGTAGGTACTAATGTTTTATATTGTCTCGTAATAAATATCGTTATTACTTTTGATGAACTTGATAACAACGCTATTATTAATTTTCATACTACTACATACATAATTACATACATGCTACGGTACCATACCAACATTGCAACATTACGCCCAACTGCAGACTTAGTTGAATAGCACTGTACTGTACTTAAAATTTGTGTTCTTCTGGACTTCCGGGTTTTAGAGTAAGGTGCTGGCTGATCATTCGTTGATTACCTAAAGACGTCACATTGTGTCATTGACGCATGCATGGAGGAAGCATGCTCAGAGGTCTGAGCATGGTTTTAAGTCCCGTGACCTGCAGTAGTTCATTAAATGGGTTTGCATTTTGCAACCCATTAAATCTGCACAGAGTCAACAGGCGGCGGCGCTTACGCCAGTTCTGATTGATCGCGCAAATGCTCAATTCAAAGTTCATTCAACCGTTTATTGAAATGTCGGTTAGGATCTGTGAAGTCACAGCGTTGACTAAGATCTGAAGGAAGTTTATCCTTTTGAGGCCAGAGTTTTTTTTTAAATATCTGTAATTTTTTTTATCTTTGTACATCGCTACATGGGTAGGTATTCAGTGTTCTTAGACAGAAAAATATGAAACAATAGGCTTGTTTCCACTAAGAATAAATCGAATGGCTTAGAGTTTCTAATGATTAACCATGATAATTAGTAAACAAAAATGCAGCTTTTCTATTAAAATAATAAAAGATTAATAATATTTTTGGTAAATAAAATCGACAAATTGAGGCGTTTAATCACGTGACATTAAACATCAATCAGTGAAGCGCATGGAAGCGTGACGTCACACCTCGCGAAACACTACGTTGTAGCTGTCATTTTCGTATAAAATGAACAGGTTATTTTGGAGTTTTCAGCAATTCTCGTTAAATTAATACAGTTCGTTTTTAGTTTAATCTTGTTTGGCACCTAAAAAAATAAGAAGAGTATGAATTATTACATTTTATAAAACGAAAATAATATTTTAACTCAAATAACTCAAATAAATCATAAAACCCTACTCAAGTCATAACATTTTATAGGTTATGTGTGGTATATTATGGTAGATTGTGCAAAATTCATTTCTTTTACTATACATTTATAAATAGATACATCAAGTTGTGTTTATTACTTACATCAAAATGATCTTCACAGAAATAAATTGTGGAATCAGTTGATAAAGTAAGAGCATCTTGCCTCCTCCTTGCCATATTTAACCACTTTCTACGTATTTGTTTATTGTTTGGAACGTATATGAATAATTTGTTTGGCGTTTTTATCGTTGTACTTTTACATTGGGGCACTATACAGTATTTATAATACGAGGAATTCATTATTTATTAAAAAACACAATTGACTGTCATACACAAACACGGCTGTTTCGCGAGGTGTGACGTCATTCAAAACGCCATGACAGTCTTGGCCTTTTTCGCGGTCAATTTCAAGTTCATTTCTAAAAACTCAAAATACTAATGTAAAAGACTTATTTTTCTTAGAATAATATATTTTTGGGGTGAAATAGATGCTAAGCTATAGTTTTAAACTAATTTCCAAATTTTGTCAACTAGCCTATTCTAGCTTCTCTGGCTGATTTTCCTTAATGGACTTATATGAGTACTCCTGAACCCTGGCATTGTTTCAGTATATAAAAATGCTAGAGTGAGCTGATAAAAAAATAATCGTTAGTCAATTTCAGTTTCTAATATTTTGCACTTATTTAAATTTGTAACCCAATAAGAAGTAGGAAGTAAGAAGACCTCTCAGAAAATCTGCGACCCCTTATTAATGCCCTGAACATAACATAGGTAAGGATGCTAGATAATTATGTTCAGTAAATTCACAGTCGTGGGAAGTTCCTTCATTGCAATTTTTCATGCAAATGTTCGCTGTTATCACTCACGCGCCCAAAATTAAGTTTTCGGTATCGTATGAACATCAATCTTAGTAGTAAGTACATCTAAAGGATCTTTGAGTTCAATAAAAGCCTTAAAATTTATGTATAAAAATAAAGATCGTAATAAATAAATTCCATAACAAACCAAGTGTATACATCCGATAATGTAAAATTTGGAGTTATAAACATGTTATAAATAACATCATTTTAGGCTTCCGACGAAAAATCTGAATCCTTATAGTTTCTTCATGTCCGTCCGTCCGTCCGTCTGTCCGAAGCAAAGTGTCGAAAGTGTAGAGAGCTGTTTGGAATGGATATACATATTTATTAAAACTCGTAGAATAAAATATTGAAAAACTTTTTTTTCAGGGTACCTCCCCTACAGGTATCTAACGTGAGAATGATTATTTATTCATCGCGCACCTTATAGTATGAAGTATCGTTGAAAAGGTCTTCCAAAAATATTAAGGATCTTCTAAGACCAATTTTGGAATTAGGGATCCGTTTGCGAAATATTTCACTTTGAAGTGCTAATTTTGGTTAGTATGTAGTGGCTAAACGGTTGGAGTTGGACAAGTGAAAGAATTTTTGAAAATAGTTTATATGATGAATTTACAAGGAAAACTATCACGGCTATGTTAGCACAAGTACGTAGTGCCTAGTAGGTACCTTCGGAACCCTACATTGCGCGTGGCCTGACACAACTTTTCAAAATAAAGGCTGTATAGTGTATACTATGGTTAGGAGAATATAATTAGGTTTTACAACGGCCAGCAGTACCATGATGCGATAACGTTGAATTAGATGTTCCTCAAAGATGTTATAAATCTCTATCTCTCTTCTTAATATATAATATCTTTGATGTTCCTACTACAAACCGTGACATGGATTGTGCGCGTTAAAATAAAAAATCAATGAAACCAAAGATGGTAACCAAAGTCTTGTTACGTCTTGTCACGCACGCAATAAGGACTATTAAAGTAGAATAATCGTGGATGGGAAGACTGTATTCATTTGCCCTATTGAGTTAATTAACTACTATGACAGGACGAGCGAGAAATATCGGTGTCAATATCACCAATGCACCAATAAAAGGAACTTCCATGTACAGTCAAGAGCATAAATATATTACCGTGGAGACATCAGTAATAATATATCTACCCCAGGAATGCGTTCAATTAATATCTGTCTGCACGGACGCAGCAAAAATATTTGATTTTTCACAGACAGCATATTAAAGTGACAACAAAAATATCTGATAAAAAAGTACATCAAATAATTATGACAACCGCCCAAAGCAAAAATATGTGATGACATTATAGTCATCGTTAACTAAGAGGCCCAATTTGTCGTTTAGCATCACAGTGACAATAGAGATGTACAAAAAAACCGGTTCACAAAGCAATAAATTTTTACAATAAATCGATTCAAAATTATAAGACTTTATAATCGTTTCAACAATTATAGGAGAATGCCCATTCAGTATGGAGAAATGTACTGACTTTAACATTTTTGTGTCTTTTTAAAAATACCTTTATTTGATTATGTTATCTTAATAAATTATACATACTAACTTTAGTCAATGATAATATTAGGAAATAAGAGATTTTAAACAAAATTAATTTGTATTTAGGTTATAGTAAACTCACAGTAATATGGACTCTATGCAGGCGTATTAAAGTCGATTGCGTATGTAATGTCGATCTTTTAAGTTTCAAATTCATTTGACAGTCCCCAATCACCATGTAGTTTGTAATGTATTATAATCACAGAACACTATTACTCCTGGCTGATTATAATAATTTTCTAATTCATTTGACAGTCCCCTTACGTCATCTAGTTTGTTGTCATGGATATAATATACTATAACTGTTGTATCATAATTATAATCGAATCAATGCAACCTATTGGCCCGAAGGATCTTAAAAGATTCCTGATTGGCCCTTATCCAAACCTAAATGGCCCAATGGTTTTCTTTTGTAAAACGGAAGTAAAGTTTCTTATTAATTTCAGAAAATTATTCCCAATAAGGATTTTTCAGGAAATAGGGTAAAATACTTGAAATATTTTAATTAAATTTTTTGTCCAAAAATCATTGTGACACAATTATTTTTTTAAGAGTACTGGCCATGGGCATTCTCCTTTTAAAGTCTAAAAACCGTAACATTTAAGAATCCACCAGAAACTAGAATCAAATGATTCTAGTAAAGCAGTAAAGCAAGGCAAAGAATTTAATTATTCTCCTTTTTTATTAGATCTCGAAATAAAAGACACTGTGCACTGTTTGAAACGAGCTGTTTTGACTGAACTGAACGAAGGAAACTAAGTTTCGGAAACACGAAATAAATTAAGTTTCGGAACAAAAAGTATTTGAGCGGCGAAAACTTTCAAATTGTGGTTTAACATAAAATTAATGAAAGTTTGAGAGCAAAATGAACCAGACCTATATTGTAAAATTACTGAATCAAGAAAATCCTTACAAACAAAAGTACCCACTCCATACCACCCAATGAACATTTTTCAGAGTTCAAACCTAATTGAGTATGTAATTAGTGAAAATCTCTGTTACAAAATTACTATATACTATGCTATCAGCGGTAGCAGGGATTTTTTTTACACCTCACGATGCGATATTGTTATCATCAGGCAGTGTGAAAATCCACGTTCTATACGCGATCGATATTTTCCATATTATGCGTACGTATTGTGTGTCGTTGGGGCGATATCGAAGTATGGGGCACCCATATTATATCGGCTCTTGCGAGTAAGCTAAGTAGGTCAGTTTATGTCATTAGAAAAATGCTTGATATTACTTAAATAATAATAACTTATAATATATAACTATCGATCGACATAGGTTTCTCGTTCCGAGGCCCTTCCCCGACGAATTTCGTAGCAGTAGGGGAGCCCAAGCCAAGAGGGGATTTCGGGCTTTACTCGAGCGCGTCAGGTTAAGGTATGGTGGGTTAATTAGATGCTCAAAAGTGTGTATTTCAATTATCTTATTACTTAAGCGTGACGTTAAGAGAGTGGGAGACTCGCAAATTGCACAAAATAACATTCAAGTCGAGCGCGGTGGTTTATTTTTATTTTGAAGGCAGAACAAAACAGACCAAACAGACAAAAGGCTTGAAATACAAGAAAAACCAATATAATAAGAAGAATAACTAATATCATAGAAAGAAAAATAAATGTATTATAAATTTGACGTATCTGTGTTTCTATCTGTGGCATCGTTTTAATGCGGTTTATTTTTGTTTGAAACCAGACGTGATCGAAATGATGTGTGAAAATAAAACTGTTGGGGTCGTTTTAATATTAAAATTTATAGTCATATCACAGAAGATAATAGTAAATTTATGGTCATATTGTATAATTAATTTAGTTGAAATCAATATTACTTGAAATTGCAAAATAGCACTGGTCCATCCAGCATCACGTCTCGTCCCGCGCAGTTTCCAACTTGTCGTTATTATAATCACGAAAGAATTCCCGTTTTTATTCATTCAAACATTTCTCCCTCCTTTCAACTATCGGGGGCAGAATAGGAATATTTTTATTATTATGCCGCGCAAAACGCAAACACTGTGCGTCCTATGGAGTCCTAGACGACCCTATTGCGAAAAAACACAGTAACGAATCACAACACAGAAGCCCGACTTTTGATTTTCATCCCCCCAATAAATTACACGGTGTGACATAACGCGGTGGGTTATTGAACGCACGAGATATCGTACCTAATATTGAATGAAATATAAGGGCACCTCTTTTAGTATAAACGAAATAAAAAGGTTATTTATTTATTGAATGGCAGGCACCAAACATTTCATTTTTTTTAAACCTGTTAAATTAGTATTAAATTCACATAATTATGTGACTTATTGAATTCGGTAATATTTAACAGAATTAAGTGTCACGTAATTAGGAGAGTTAACCCTAAACATTACTCAAATCACTTTATGGCTACCTGGTTAAAGTAAATTATTTTGTCAGCAGTGTCAGAACCAACTTTTAATGGTATGTATCAATAAAAACGTATTTATCAGGTGACGAGGTTCCCGTGGTGTTTCGATTCCGTCGCTTGCACAAATGCACAGTGTCGCACGAATAGCGTTACGCTAACTAGTAATTATGTGCCATTGCCTAATAGGCATAGGTAGCATCAATTTTAAATCGAACACGGACGGAGGAAAAACCATCGGTGTGAGCGATGAGGTTAGGTTCAATTCAGATTTTTCTATATAATATGAAATTTTCCGAACTATTTGCTGTAGGCACAATTATTTTATGCTTTAAATGTTTAATTGTGACCTTAACGTGTAATTGACGCATAGCGTTTGTGACGCAGACCGTCTGAAGTTATTTCACTTGTTTTGTTCGTTAGTTTGTTAGCATGTAAGGGTCAAATTTTGCAAGCAAAATTAGTTGTATACATAATACCGCTTCAATATCCCATTTTTATTTCAACTTCACTTGATGGTTGTCTGGATGATTGTAATTTATGTTTCTTTTATTTTTCTGTGTTTTCAATAGTGTACTAACTAGAAAGAGTTGATCTACTTTGTGTCATTTGACAAAGTTGATTTTTCACATATTGCTTTGGTTTCGATTACAATGCATTTGAAAGTTATTGGTGATCTGATACAACTCTAAGGCTTGGCTCTAAACGAAGGAAGTCCTCGGCAGCTAAGAGAAAATACCTACGTAAGTTCAACTTATAGAATAGCGTCCAATACAAATTAGGAGTTTATTCAAAACATTCATTTTCACTAACTATTGATTGAAAAAAAAAACTTAATAAAATTCAAATTTGAGTAAACAAGAATATTAAGGACCGATTTAAGTAACCGTTAGTGTCTCTTGAGTTGGAGCGTTAAATGGATGTACTCGTATGTAAATCACTTTCTATCCAATAAACAGACGGGTGAAGGTCGCGCTTGAACTATCTTGGGTACAAGGAAAGGGCCGAGTACACAATACTGATAATATCTTTACTGTGACCATACTAACAATATCTAATAACAATATCCAAAATCCAAATCATTTTAAATCATGGATACTGATTACAGAGAGCTAATTTATTCCCTGTTTACGAGAAATAAAGTAGCTCTTTTCGGTTAAATAACGACTGGCGTAACGGCTGATTAACTTACTTAAAGCACAATAACAATGATATTATATATTAAAAAGAGACAAATATGTCATAAGCGCGCACGTTGTGTGACTCAAAAAGTTCCCAATTGGGAACTCTTATTCAGGTGAAGAAAGAGATAGAGATGTAGTTTTGACGCGAGAGCGATAAAGACGTGCGATAAAGCAATAAAGCGTGCCTTGCGGACATCGGAACAGATTATTCGGTTGATTTGTAAGGGCATAACGTATCTATATTTATTTAAACATCATTGCAGAATAATATTAGTCACTCGTGCTATTATTTCTACACTAAATTCGTACCAATTACCGATTACTTCAGTTGAGAAATTTAATACACTGGGCTTGGCAACACTAGTGCAGCCATATTACTCGTATGTCATGTATAATATTATTATGTATAGGTATACCCAAGATACAGTATTAAGATTCAATAAAGACCTCGCGTCTATGAAAACTACGAAGCAAAGGGTGGCAGACATTATACTTCAAGAGGGAAAACTTTAGAGATTGGATTAATAAGCTATGCGGTCTTTACTAACTTGAACTTTACTAATAACTTTACTAATTTGAACATGTCGATCGTATACCTTGCAAAATTTGATTATTTTTTGTGAGTTATTAACTGTTATTTAAATGTACATAACATAATATTATAGTGTTTTGCAAAAAATATATTCAACAAAAATGATAAGTAGATATATGTAATTAAAAAGTAGGTACATACCTATTTTGAAAAGAAACATTAATAAGATGTGCTTTGACAGAACTTGAAAATATTTCTTTACTTTTGGAGCTTCTATCATAATATTGTTTATTTGAGTCATCATAATAGGTTTCTGACGAGATGTGTATATTTGTGTCATGTGTATAATCGGGTTAAACTTCTTTAATTTATCGATTGTACCGCTGAAAAGTTCGATGAAATTGTTAAATTAAGACAAGAGTTTTGAAAATTAAGATTGTTTTCTGTACGGGCACAGTACGGAAATAAATTGTCTTTAATGTAGAACATAGGGTAGTGTTGAATTGCGCTTCGTTCTCGAGATCATTATCCTTGTAAAATTAATTTTAAAGGCCGCCATACCAGATTCAAGTGAGAAACGCGATAAAGCGACGGAGAAAAAACAAAAACAGCTTGGCATCGCCATGGCTTGCATAAGAGATATTCTTTCAGGGCACATACTAGAGAAAAATGTAAACGTGACACTTATAAAGCACTTATGATTTATGCATTCATGATTGTGTCAAAAACACCTTGGCACCGCCATGTTTTCCTTAAGAGATTTAGACCACAAAAACAATGCATTAGGCACAATTTTTTTAGTATAGTAAGTAGTAGGGTATCTGCTAATAGGTGATAAAATTTGACCGGTGGGCAGACATGACTATACAACATGATTCACAAGACATGACATTTTCAGTGAAGTTCGCTACGCGATCGCCTCACTTTCAGTTCGCTCCCGAATCGCTAATAACGCTGTAAATTACCAGACTGCCATATAAAAATCGTTCCATACCAAGTCATAAAACAAGAATTATTATGTGACAATAAATTTGAAAATATGCTGGTTTAACTTACATCGTCATCAACATCGATGGAAAAATAAAGGATTAAAGTACAAAAGTAGGACATAAAAGTGTAAAAAAATCCATTGGAGGTTTTTATGGATCATGGATTAAAGTGGACTGATACAAAAGTAGAAAATTGTTTTAATGGATTTTGGTCCACTTCCATATTTTAGTTATACCTACTTATATAAGTAGGGGAGATTTGAGTAATATTTTAACTAACTTTGATAGTATAAAAATACAACATATTCCTCCAAAACAAAATTTTTATTCTCATCAAAGAGCTTTAAAAAGATAAAAGAAATTATGTTTATCTAAGGTTAAAAGCTATTGCTTTTTCGCAAAAGAGTAAAAAGTAAACGATGAAAATTCATTTTAATAAAAAAAAACTAATAACACTGTTCATGAAGGGAGAAAAGTGCTCTTCGGAATAATTATAGACCAACGCAAAACGCTCAAAGCAAAAGCCTCATTTTATAAAAAAGGAAAAAGTCGCTAAAAGGCGAAGCGTTTGCTACTTTCCGATAAATTAATTATTTTTTAATAAAAATTAAAAGTATAGGGAATATTTTCTCATCTTGCAGCGGGGCTTAATTTTAATGGCAGTTACAAAATCTAATACTATATAGAGGTAAAAGTAGGACAGAAAATAGAGTTGAAATACTTTAGCAAATTCGAAATGCACCACACCTGCGTGCGCCCTGTGTGACACCATAGGTCGCATTGAAAACCAGCAACCTCACTGAATGAGACCTTTTTCTGAGCCATCTGCATGGCACTGCATTTTATTTTTAAGTATTTACAATAGATATAAGCCGATTTTAACTAGCGCTCTGTCGCGGCTTCGCCCGCTTTTTTCAGGATAATAAGAACCGATGTCTTATTCAGATCATCTACCTGTGTGTAGCTTTTGCGTGAAACAATAACAAAAATCCATACAAACTTTCACATTTACGAGTATAATATTAGTAGACCCATCGATAAACAAATTATATTCTGTTACGAACATCATGATGGAGGTCCGGTGATAAACAAAACGGTATCGCAATCTACTCAGCTGAGATTTAAGAGTTTAGCCACAGATTCGAATAATCAGCCAAGTGTGTACCTGGGCACTGACGCTATTGACTATCTACTGTTTTGCTGTCATAGTAAACGTAGTACCCAACTTCGTCGATAATTTTTCACTGAACCTCACTCACGGCCAATTTTTCACCTTTTTCACCTCGTATCGATCGCAACGCATGTATTTTAAGCCGGGGTCAATGACAGGAGCTAATTTAGACTTGGAACAGGCAGCAGCGGCGGCGGCAACGCGCGCGATGGCCTGGAAGGGCAGGCCAATCGCGCAATGGACTGTAGACACCATGAATAACGATACGCGTAGAGTGATCAGTCACTAAATAAGTATTTACCTATCTTCATAATACAGAAGGACTCCATAAGCGCCTCTCACACGCGCTCGAGCAACGCATACATACATAGGATGTAGCCCATATTTCAAAAGAGTTCTATTTGATAAACCATCTTACAGTGTCTTATCGTAATTTGTAATTCAAAAAACACCCTTATGTTTGACAAAAAATTCAAATTGGATCGTTCGGCAAGGGTCACTGCTCCCTATCGATTACAAGTTGTCAACTAGGTTACAGGTTGTCATAACGTCCGAATTAAGCTTGTAGAGCCACGCGACCTTTCAAACTAGGCAAAGAACTAAGGGCCTTATCACACTGGCGTTTTGCGAGCGTTTTGAAAGCGGAACGCCGCGTGTGCGCAGCGAAGACGTCGCGGACGCGCGGCGAACTCGCCGCGGACACCATTTTGTTGTGTGCGTTCAGAGAGCGTATTGTACATTGCAATCACGCCACGCATAAGCGTCGAAAGCGCTGCGTATTCGCTTCACGTCCGCGACGTCTTCGCTGCGCACCCGTTCCGCTTTCAAAACGCTCGCAAACCGCCAGTGTGGTAAGGCCCTAACATAATCGCGTAGTAAGAGATAGATACCAACGTATGCTTTCATTGGCACTAAGAGCCTCTGCACACGACGTATTTTTACGCCGTAAAAATCGGGCGTTTTCGGTGCCTTAAAAATACGCCGTGTGCAGAGGTTCTATTCTAAGTAATCATGGGATAATTAGGAAGATATAAGCTGCCAAATTTTAGAAGTCAAATAATTATTTAATGCCAAAACAAATTTCTGTTCACAATTAATAATTTTTAACTAATTTGAATTAATATTTCTATAAAAAGTAAGACTTGTCTAATAAAAATGGACTATACACATACACATAACAGAACATTCACGCTCAAGCAACACACACAGTGGCGGCCTTAGGGGGTGGCGAACGGGGCCACCGCCCGGGGCCTCGCGCTTGCAGGGGCCTCGCGCTATCATCCGAGTTCAAAAAAACTTTGTAGGCCAAAACAAAAATATAATTTCATAACTACGAACGGAATACTATGATATACAGTCTTCGATCAGGTGTATTATAAATCGATGTATACAGCAAAATAACAATAAAAATACATAACAATGTTTATTTTTTATTGTCTGTATATATAACAAAACCGAAACCTTTACAATATGCACCTAAGAGGGGCAATTCACTACGCGGACTTGCCCGCGGGCAGTCGGGCCGGGCATGTCTGTCGCCACAATACACTACACAGACTTATCAGTTTGTGTTGGAGCGGCTTAACGATTAGTTGTGTTGTGCGTACACAATACAATGACAACGCAACGAAGGAAAATCGCTGTAATTGCTGGTGCTGCATTAATACTGTTTGATGAAAAGAAAAAGAAAATAATTTGGTGCAAAGAATGGTATAAAAAAAGAAATAAGTATAGCCATATCAATTTACTGAAAGAATTAGAAATCGATGAACCGGGAGACCTGTACAATTATTGAACGAACGAATTAAAAGAACGATTACTTGCTACGCTGAGATATTTAGCTACAGGTAGAACATATGCAGACAATCTATTATTTTTTTGTGACAAGCTAATAGTAGCTTTTTTATTTTTTACGGTAGAGGCGCATTGGGGCGATGGCACATCTGACGAAGTGCTTGGACTGGGAGGCTCAGTGAACTGAAAATAAAAATTAAAACTCATTTTTGATAATTTTAATAAGATAGTGACGTCTGTCCTAGTCGCTGTCGCTCTCGGGTCTGTGAACAGACAGCCCGCGGTGACCATTCACATACGGACATGTCTGTGCCCCCGCAGACAAAATGAGATCGCGCGGACTTGCAACAGACAAGTCTGCCAGACTGACTGCAACGGCCCTACACTAGCAAACATTGCACAGTCCTATAGTAGCGAGGCCCGGCGGGCTTGTCTGCAGACTTGCCCGTGGGGATATCTGTCTAGTGAATTCCCCGCTTAAGTCGTACCTCTAGTATTCATTTTAGTTTATCTCTGGTTTTCTGTCGTGATCGTAATAGGTTTTTTGTGAATCTTATGTATTAAAATTACAAAAGCGTGTTTAATGTATGTGCGCATCAAAAGTAACAAAATGATTATTTACGTGATCGTGATTCTGGAAGAAAATTTAAATAGGGCAGTTCGAAAAGAAAACTAGCTCTCAAAGGAAAAGGGTAAATTTATACGAGCGAGTTCAAGGTCAAATTAAAGGTGTTAAAAAAACTGAATAATTATTATTAATTACTACTGAAATTCTAAGTGGACAGACTGTGGGCGACTACAAGTATTAAAAAGGTGACTTGAAAATACTTTGTGTAGTTTGTATTGAAATTTTGACAACTCATATCTAATACCTTTAAACGAGCAATTCTTGTATATATATATATAATTGGAATCTCGGAAACGGCGCCAACGATTTTCATGAAATTTAGTATATAGGGGGTTTTGGGGGCGATAGATCGATCTAGCTAGGATTCATTTTTAGAAAATGTCGTTTTATCGGTGTTTTCAGGCAAGGCGTTTTGCGGGGTCCCTCCCAATTTTATGCGTAAAATAAAATTATTCAACCTAATAGTCCAGTCAAGGTATGACTCAAAAGAGGGTATAGAGTGCGTGAGCGGGAACCTAAGCGATTTCTTCAGAAACTTATTCAGGGTGCTTAGGGAGATACTGCAGTGTTGCAGAAGTGAAATATTAAAAATCGGTAGCATTGCCAGCTAAAAATCGGGAGAAATCAGGAGATTCTTAATCTGAATAAGGCAAGAGTTGTTTTTATGTTATTATGACAAAAATTTTATTTTTTAAAATAATTTATTAATAAAATTATTATTTATTTACATTTTCGTACCATCTTACTAGCCAGTTTTGCGAACATATTGTCTTTATTTATATAAAATAGTAACAAGTTTGATCATTTGATCTGGGTATCTATGCGGTAAGGATATGGGTATCTATGAGTTAATCCCAATAAATAAGTTAGTGAATCCTACCTAAAAAGTGTAAAATAAAAAAATGAAATATTTTATAAAAAAATGAAATAGCACAAAAAAACCCGACTGCGCATAAAATTCTAAAAATGAAAAAACAAGCCTAGTAGTTAGGCAGTCGGAACCCATTCTTCAACCAATCAAATCTTTCCAAGGAGCCCTGTGAAATATAAATGGGTCCCGGCTGCTAAAGTACTGGGCTTGTTTTTTCATTTTTAGTATTTTATACGCAGTCGGGTTTTATGTGTTTTTAATTTTTTTTGTGTGTTTAATAGACCTATCATTGACTCAGTTGAAAAAAATATTTTAGAACATGATTGTGTGAGCCATCACCACGTTTTATGCTACATATCTACATACCTATGCTTGTCCAAAATTCTTCTGTATTTTCACTGAGCAACTTAATTTCTTTTGTATTTCGTATTTAGAAAACAGTTTCTATTTTTAATTTTTAATATTATATTACATTGGTAGAAAATGCAAAAAAAAATCGGGAGAAACGGTCTCTAAATCGGGATATCGGGAGACGATAACCAAAATCAAGTAGATCTCCCGATAAATCGGGAACTTTTGCAACACTGAGATACTGTATACTAAAAGTCCTGGCGTCTAGGAGGCGAGCCGGAGGGAGGGGGGGAGGGGACAAAGGTCCCGATTTTAGGTTTTTCGGCAATATCTCAAAAACGGTGCGTTGTAGCAAAAAATATTCTAGATGAAATGAAAGCTTATAAAATTTTCTATAACTTTAATTCTGTATAATTTTTCCATATCCCCAACCATTTTTGAACTACACGCTCCAGTAAAAAAAATTGTAAATGTAGAAATGTAGAAATTAAAGTTATTCAGCGTGATGACCATTATCTGATGCGAAAATTATCTTAAAATTTATTGTAACCTAAGCTGGGAGTACCTCCAAGTGGTGAAGGCTGTAACAATAAGAAATTGCGTTTTTATAACAGTGGAGAACTGAACAGAGACGGGAAAACAATCATGATATTGACGAAGCTGAATAATTTTAATCTCTACATTTCTAGAGCGTGTAGTTCAAAAACGGTTGGGATGACGCGTTCTTTTTTCAAACTCTAGAAGGCGATTGCCATAGAGTAACTTTGTTAAGACACTTGCCGAACCACGACAAACAGTCAACGACTCAAAATCTTTAACTCTTCCAAATGTTTGATTTAATGTTTGATTTAATTTAAATTGAATTCACTGATTAATGTAATACACAAAATTTATTATTTACCAAAGAGTAGGTACTATAGTCATTCTTAACGGGCTTATTTATTTGTCCATTAACACGCTTACGGCTTGCAAAGTGTGTAAGCCCGCCTCATGATTTTTTCATTCAAAGATGGCGGGAACATTACACAATAATTGAAATAAATTCATTTTAGTTGATTTGAGTTAATATTTTGTTTTCTTACTGATGATAAGTAATACCATTTTCTTTTTTGTTTTTTTACGTGTAATTATTGTGACAGGTTCTTATCACGCAAGACGGCATTTTTTCAGTTTGTTACTAAACAATTTTGGCATGCGGCTGCAATGAGCGGAGGCGAGTGACAAGCGAGTGAGTGAATGAAGTAAGCCACCTGGCTGCAGTGCATTTCCCCGACTCGATGTTCGGGGTGTCTGTTCTATACGAAGTAATAGTACTTCAATGGTTAACAGTAATTTTTTCGCACTCAGAAGTGAATTTTCTTTTTTCTAGTGTTTATGAACAAATATTCACTATCGCCAGTTAAGATATTTTTCGCAAATACATAATTTCCCCGCTTGGCTGAGTATACATATATAACCTACCTTTAATTATTAACCCGATTAATAATATCTCAAAAGAAAACAGCTTGAACATGACCTGCGTGAATCCGCGTATTAATATCTGAAAAATGTTGTTCGGGAAACCTTTATAAACCTAACACAGACTAAAAGTGACATATTGCAATCCAATCCTCATTAAATGCACGGGAGTGCGGGGTTCGAAAAAGCATGACATGTGCACATGCAGTAGTAATGTGGGCGAATATCGCGGCATTAGGTACTCGTGGCGTTCACCCATGCTTGGAATGCACTGCCCGCTTTCTGTCAGGTGATGGAGTCATTGTGGTTGGCCAAAATAAAAAATTCTCAAATCAAATCTAACCACACATATTTTACGGAACGGACAAGGGCCTCGCAAGGATCTGCCGCCCTGGGCCTCGCAATGACTAAGGCCGCCACTGAACACACACATATACATAAGACAACGTAAAAATAAAAAATAATAAGATTATTTCCTTCAGTATTGATCCAACTTGATCCCGTTTTTTGAGTCCGTGACCATGACCAGTGTCTGTTTGCGTTACTCATTCGGCCGCGCTACCTACTACTACATATGCAGTAGTGCCATGATAAAGATAAATACAAAAAAATGAATTATGATTGATGAATGAAAGCCATCTAATATTCGGACATAGCTCACACACTCATGGGCCTCATGGCAGTCACGCAAAGAGGGCGCCCGGGCGTGATGTCATTATGGCGTATGGATTTCTCACTGACGGGGAATGCGTGGAATGTGATGCGAAATGTCGCGTTGCTGGGGGTTACGATGTGATGTGTGGCCGGAAAACTTGCTAGTTATTCGCGCCTATTTAATTACAGGTTACATACAACATACATTCACATTATTACGTGACCATATTGTCTAAAAGGCTTATTTCAGTTTGCTTAATTCAAATACTATATCGTCTAATTCGTTATACATTGGTGTTTAAACTAGAGAACAACACTTGCTTAGTAAAAGTTATTTAGTAATGAATAATGAATTGGTCGAATAAAAATCCTGAATTGAGGCACATGCAAATCATGCAATACTAAATTTAATGGCAAATAAATCCAAACATAGTATTTGTCTTATCTGTACGAAGTTTCCTCTCTGTATGGATTCTTTATGCATGTGACGCACGTGTGCATTACATTATTTATGTACTATTTGCGACATTTTGGTTCCGTTTACATCAGTAGGTACAGGATCCGGGCCCGGTTGCAATTTATCGGTCGATTAATAACTTGGTTTACCAACCTCTTTGTGATTAGCTGTAGATTGAGTGACAGAACCAATAATTCTCCGATTATTCACTTTTAATTCTCGAGCGACTACAATTTCAAATGCTCGATTAAGTTAATACGATATATTTAAGTAATGAACTTATTTTACTTAAAAACAAATAATTTTATTTTTTCATTTTACAGAGTAGGTAGGACTAGGTACATACATACCTACCTGAGTAAAACGCGAACATTTTCATAGGAAGCAGTGGAAGATTATACGCCATCATTAAAAAGGGATTTGTAAGCATATTTCCCGGATCGTTTATTGAATAACACGCCAAGATTATACAATAGGTATCTAAGGTGAAAAATTCTAGATTGATAGATAGATAAAAATTCTAAATAGATGATTCCACAATCATAAAAATAGTTCCGAAAATAAAAGTCCTTTTCTCGCCTCCTTTATCAATTGACGTATCTTAATCAATTGACGTATTTTTTACTCAAGCATAGACGATAGTCAAAATATGACTATTCTAGAGGAGAATACTACCTAAAATATGAGTAGACAAAACCTTCAGGACAACAATATTACCAACAGAAAATCAAAATTCAGTCATAGACCTATCCTAGAAATAAGTACATAGATACATATTGGGTTCAACTGTTGTCCGAAACACGATAGAATATTTTCCTTAGAATTATAATCTAAACTATGATATAGAGAGAAGTTTAAATTCTCTGTTTCTGTATAATGGATAAACTCAAAAATATTGGACCATTTCAAAAATTCTTTCACCATAGTTCTATTGTTGCTCTATTGTTTCTGAGTAACATAGGCTGTATTTTATATAAAAAAGATGGAACTTTACGAAAACCAAATCAAAGCGATGGCGGTTACTGACAAGTGACTAGTAACCGCCAACGGTACATAACATTATCTATGACTATAGATAATCCCGTGATTCCCGTGTCATCACCAGCACCACATACCAGTGTTGCCAGGTATCACATAACTACGGTAGATCTACCGTGTTCAGCTTCGATCTACCGTAACGATTTTTAGTGGTTTTATTAGTACGTTTTACCGTATTTTGATCAACACAAAAATCAGATTTTAATAGAAAAAACCTCAAATCTCATACAATTTACCGTATTTTATAAGAATCTACGGTATTTCATGAAATAATCTGCCGTAATTAAGTTTTTGGACCTGACAACACTGGCCACTGCCACATACTAGCAGCAAGCTAAGTAGAAACATGCGTAACGTACAGCACACACACATACGGTCGGCAGTCGGCTGTCGGCACAGAGCGGGAGAATTGAATTGAAATTTATTGAATTAGTTGCAGTAACATGTACTCTCTAACGTTGCCAGTTGCTACCATTATACAAACAACACGTTACCTACTTCAGAGTGCGATTCTCCTACGCGCCTTTTGTGTCCAGAAATCACAGGATATAACAAATCCTGCAATATACTAATAGTGCGCCGGATAAATATGAATACATGTCATACTACTGCAAATATCATATAAAATATATTATTATGTCCCAACTCCCAATGTTAGTATATAATATGTCCTATCAGATTTTTAGGAGATTTTAAAATTTTCGCATGGTTCCACTTTTTTATCCGACAAACTACATATAATCGCGTTTTCAATGTCTGTCGTTCAATCGCACCAAGAGGGCTGACCGGAAGTGGTAAATCCATTTGGCACACCCCAAATTGAATAATTGAATCTCGAAAAAGCCCGACTCATCGTTGAGATGAAATCAATAGCACAGCACCCTCCTGACCTGTTAAACCGTATTTGCACTTATATGAAGTTTCTACTTTAGTGTTATAGTTATAGTGTGGACCACAGACATGTATACCTAGAGTAGATGCCGCATGTTCATACATTTCACGTGTAACAGAAAGGATTTTAAATCCTATTTGAGCGCCGTGTCATTTAGTTGGCGTTTCATTGCTGTTGGCAATAGATGTCAACTGAAATAATGAAAAATGCCTAATTATAACGTTTTAAACTGTAGGAATTCTACAAATACAGTTAGCAGAGGTAAAGGAAATATTTCTTTGCATCGTTAAGTAATTTATTTATAAAATTGTGTAGTAATTTATTTTAAAATAATTTTTTTCATATTTATTGCATTTCTACCACGTTTTACAACGAAAAGCACTAACTTACTGTGTACTGCATACTACTCAATACATTGCTGATTTTGGTAGCAAAATTTATTCGGCTTGTTTACTGGAACACGCAATGAAAGTAAAACAATCGTTACTATAAATCGTCGCTTAGCGTCGTAGTACGGTGAATATTGTCGTGTTTCTGTAAAATATAGCATATAGTGCTGTTCATTTACTCGGTGTGGTCTCGATGTTAATCGATTTTGAAAACCAATGAATAATAATATTTACATAGAGACAGTTTTTAACAGGCAAATTATTTTTCATTACAATATTAATGTTTCTGTATAGTGATTTTATTCATGATAACATTATAATTAAAGGTTTTCAAGTGACCCCAATGTTAAAGCAAAATAAATTATAGCGACGGGGCATAGAGATTGGTTTCCAACAAAACATAGCCGTATATGTTCTATTCATTTCAATGATGACCGTTTTACGGATTCGAAAAAGAAACGAAGGCTGATTTCAAGCACAATACCGAATATTGATGTACTGTTTTTTTATTTTGATTTTTTAATTAAAAAAAAATATTCGTTTAACTGTACGTAAGTTTAAATGTGTCCATATGATGTTTTGATTTTCATAAAAGAAATGTTTATAAATATTTTTTTAATTTTCATTTAAATTTCTTGAAAGCAAATAATAAACAATCATAATATTTATGATCTCTTTATTTATCTTTACATTTTTGAAGCTTGTGTTTATAATTAACAAATAATCAAGTTAAATAAAACACAAAACTATTTATTCGGTCATATTCAAGCACTATATTATTATGTACAACCAACCAAAGGCATTTTTTATGTTTTACATATTCTACGCCTACAAACGATCATACGATTTTCTATATACCTAATTATAATCGGTAATCGATTTTGAGAATCATTAATCGTTGTCGAGAATCGGTAACGAATCAGTTTCGAATTGATATCGCTAGGATGGGGAATTTCAGCACTAAATATTCTTGTGACAGCACAATGTGTCAAAAAAAAGTGACACGCTTGGTTTTCATACAATTCGAGGTACATGCGTCGTCTATTCTTGATATATGTCTGTGGTGTGGACGTATTTTTATGGCATAAACGGTCGTCTTCAGCTAGTTTCTAAAACAAATAATAAAATATCTATATAAATGAAAATGAATGTTGCTAAGCGTAAAACTCAAGAATGGCTCGTCCAATTCGGCTAATTTTTTGAAGTTATACTTCTTTAGGCGCGTTAGGAAATAAATGGAAAAAATGATGGGAGTGAAAGTTAAAAATTAATGGTGGACTAACTTTCAGTGACGAAGATGCAAAGCGTTTGAAGGCAGACAGAAACCGTAGTAGTTAGCAATGAAATATTTAATTAATATTAATTAAAGAGAACTCCATAACACAATATTTAGAACGTATTGCAGAGTGGATCGGTTTGCACGAGGTTTTATTCGAGTACCTACCGCGTTGGGTCAAATAATGTCACAGACGCTCAAAGGCATAGCTCGTGGAAAAGTGATGTTATATGAAGTATCGGAGCCAGTCAAATTGGCTTCAAATGCGTTCACGCCAGAGCGTAGTGTTCGAGAAGCGCAGGAATTTACTCTTTGACAATTTGTGTCAATCAATACCTGAACAGGATTGAAGCATCATCGTAGCGAATATTGTACTGTGGAAAGTTTGGCAAAAGTGGGGAGTCAATGTAATGACTTATAATTTTGGTTCTGGATCCTTCATTTAGATAATATAATTTTATCTATGATCCGTTAAAAATGGTAACAACTGGGAAACAAATTCCTAGTGATGGACAGTAACTATCGTATGAGACATTTAAATTAACTTTAGACCCGATAAGCGGCCAAAAATCGACCTGAAGTTTCAAAGGATTACTTCAAGGAAAAATTCCTACGTTAGTAATAATACTTCAATGGTCCAAGTGCTTTTATTTTCTCGTTGACATAGTATGTAAAATGTAAAGGCAACATTTGATTATCGAATTGTGAATTATCGAATTGTCTTACGCATGATTCTAATTAAGAGTTTTTTGACTTCAAGTTATGTCAGCATGAATGACCCAATATGCATACGAAATCGGCTTCCGGTCGTAAGCGGACGACCTTCAACTTGACTATTTTAGATTCAATAGACGCCAGACTTAAACTCAAAAACTACTGGTCCGATTTCAAAAATTCTTTTACCAATAGAAAGCTATATTATTTCCGAGTGTCATGCTATTTTTGATTGTGATCAATAAAATACTTCAAGTCCATCACATTACAAGTAAAAATGTTTGACGCCCAGCGAAGTGGGTAGGTACGAGTCAGCTATATTATTTTGAGCTATCAGTCGCGAAAAATGAGTTGCGTGCATTCGGTTTCATACTAAAGTCCCGTTTGAACCACACGACGACGCAAACCGACTCATTTCACGCGAAGCACAGCTAAAAAAATACGCTCGTTTGACCTCACCCTTAATATATAAAGTCACTAAGTCCTTTTCCACCAGAGATGTGCTATGCAGCTATGCTGTGAGAATGTAAAGCTAAGCTACGAAACTATGTGACCGTTTCCACTGATGCTAAGCTATGTAGTGGAGCAAAGAAGATGTGCTTTGAAGAAATCTAAACTGGAGCAGCGTGGTGGAGTATTCTCTAGGGCTTAGGTCTCATGAGTCACGAAGAGGGCTCTTGAAGTGGGCCATAAATGAGTCAACCATTTTCTGATATTGCTAATCCCACCAAAAACATAAATGTAAAAAAGGAGAGCCAAGTTCAATACAAAAATTATGCTTGGCTGTGGGCTTCGCCGCAAAAAGAATGGAGATCTAAATGAGTGCCAAGTTCTATGCAAAATCTAAATATGTATTTATAGGAACAAAATAACATTATGAACAAGTATTAAACTCTATTTCTTTGCTTTATTGGATGCCTATAACAATTGCTGTTATTTAAAAAAGTGAGATCTTAAAGTAGGTTAGATTTGACTTGGCCAGTTTTATCAGAATTAAAATGTTGAATAACTTTATAAAATCACTGATGTAATGAAAACTGGCCAAGTCAAATCTAACCTACTTTAAGATCTCACTTTTTTAAATAACAGCAATTGTTATAGGCATCCAATAAAGCAAAGAAATAGAGTTTAATACTTGTTCATAGTGTTATTTTGTTCCTATAAATACATATTTAGATTTTGCATAGAACTTGGCACTCATTTAGATCTCCATTCTTTTTGCGGCGAAGCCCACAGCCAAGCATAATTTTTGTATTGAACTTGGCTCTCCTTTTTTACATTTATGTTTTTGGTGGGATATCATTAATTTTTGTAAAGAAAAATATACGGTGTTCACAAATATTAGAGACTAAATTGACGTTTCATGGGTGGAAACGCGTAAAATTACGGGTGGGGCTGCGGTGCGGTCTACAACAGCTATGTTCGAATATCTATTTGGCGGACACTAGCGCCATTGATTAGGGTGGCATAACTCAGCAAACTTCACTCCGTTTACAACAGCCATGTTCATATACACAACAAAGGTCGTACTGAAAATCAGTAGCCGTGGTTACCCTTTTTTTCCCCGGGGGGAAAAATGCATTACGCATACCACCCGGGCGCAGGGGGTACTCGAGTGGTTATGTGGGACTCCCGTATAGGCTAATGAGACCCACGGTATACCCACTAAAAACCCCCCCATCTTCCTTCTCGCCGCCTTGTAACGGGGTTACGGGAACGCTTTCGCACACATCCGCGACCCCGCCAGCGGCAGCCGCCCACAAGCGGCTCCATCGCGAAAGCCCTCCACGATGGGTGCACCAGTTGGTAAGGTGCGCCTCCCCCCTCGGCCTCCACCAGTACTGTAGCAGACTCCCCCCGAGTCTGCTACTAGGAGGCCATGGAAACCAGATAACTGGTACCCGGTGGAAGATTAAGTCTGTGGTTTTTCCACCGACCACACCTCGGCCGCAGAGGATAGGGCAAGCGGCGCACCGTAATACCGACATACCTCTTCTTCTGCGGCCCCACCAGTGCCGTTTCGGCGGAACGGCCCCGCCAGCTCGCAGGGGGTAGGGGGAGTGGCGCACCGTAA
This sequence comes from Thymelicus lineola, assembly GCA_963932265.1. Classification (NCBI taxonomy): domain Eukaryota; kingdom Metazoa; phylum Arthropoda; class Insecta; order Lepidoptera; family Hesperiidae; genus Thymelicus; species Thymelicus lineola. Next base: position 8,609,479 of record OZ010680.1, read on the forward strand.
TACCAACACGCCTCTCGCCCTGCGATCCCTCCACGGCCGCAGAAGATAGGAATAACGGCGCACCGTAATACCGGCACTCCTCTTCTTCTGCGGTCCCACATCCACGCGCGTCCGCAGCGAACTTGTTCAGCTATGTCGATTTTATAACTTATAATATTTTGTAAATGATTTATTTAGTGTAAATTTTATAACTTGTTGCAGTGCTTAGCAAAATAGATAATTTCTTTCTTTCTTTCGCATATCTATTTGTCACACACTAACGCCATTTAGATATGGCCATTATTGGAACCTCTATTTTTTGTAAACAGCTGGAAACTTTTTCAACTTTCCCTTCATATGAGATGGCCCTCGTTCTACCTCAATACTCCATGCGCTGAAGTATGTCATATTGAGCCCCGCGTGCACAGAGGCCTTAGTGCGAGTTTTACGTGACATAACGGGCTCACAATGTAAATGCGAGTTGGCTAAGATTTGTATGGGGCCGAAGCTTTTCTTTTCACTGCCGCTAGATGGCTCTGCTTCGGTATCATACAAATTTTGTATGGGGACACCACTTATTTTTCGACTTTTTCTAATTTTTTGTTTTTTTCCTACGCTTACACACAATTACGAAGCTGGATTCCAAATTTCATCCTTCTAGGTTACCTGGAAGTAGGTTAGATTTAGGTACTATATGTCAGTCAGTCAGTCAGTACTAAAATTTACGACTTTTTGACTTCCATATCTTTATAACCGTTTGAGCTAGCTTCATGAAATTTGGGCTTCTACATGTCCTTATATATATAATTAAACACACGTAGTTTTATGTGTTTACGTTAAAGAGGTTTTGAGTTATAGAAGGGTCAAAAGTGGCACCAAGTGGTTCGTGTAATATTACACTCGGCGCTGGCTAGCCAGTTCCTTTGCTTGAACTTGGCTTGACACGCTGCCGCGTGTCTAGATATCTACGCAATAAACTGCTTTGAACATGACACGTCAATAAAACAACGCTTGAAGCCACTTGCTAAAACAATTGATGAAATTTTTGTCATTCACACGCACTTCAAAAATCCGAACTAGCTTTAGATTGATTCGAAATTCCGACACTAACAAGATTTTTATTAGGTCTGTACGTTTCGAGAATTCAATCCGACAAGCCGTGACAGAAATCAATTCTCATTCGTTCGTCTCTATTACACTTTTATAATACTTTGTCAGACAACAGACGTGTTGATTGATAATATAATCGAATATTGGGTGATTCTTCAGTTTAGACAATATTTACGCATTTTTTTCGATAAACGATAAAATTCATTTTTATTTGAATTTGATCGCGTTATGGTGTTTGGCGTAACTTTATTTAGTAGATTACCAAAAGGCACGTTTGTACTCAAAACATTCAAAGAGTTATTGCTAATTAAAATATGTGACGAGCTACGGTAATGAACCCTATACTTGGTAATGAATCTTTGAGTGTACGGTGATGAAATATTAAGATATGGTAATGATATAAAAAAATGTATTAATAAAAAAAAATAAACATATTGTAAATAATGCTATTTTATATTGTTAAATTAAAAAGAAGTTAATTAATAAGAAATTATTCTACCTTAATTAAATAATTTTTATGACACATCCTGCCTTCCAATTTACAATTCAAAATCAATATCAATGATATACTTGACATCGGGGATATCCATTACTATAATGATGACAGTGTGGGTGATGCTCGTTATACAGGCCGAGCAAATCTTTCTCGGGTGCAGATTGAGGAGAAGATGATAAAACTTGTGTCTGAAGTCGAGAGTTCAAGACATCTCTGGAGCGGGTCTCGAAATGGAGTAGACTAAATTTAGTCCATTTCAACACCGAGAAGACACAAGTTTGCGCATTAACCGCTAAAAAAGCCCCATTCATCATAGCACCCCAGTTCCAGAACATTCTTCTTAACTTCTCTAAAAGTATTGGGATCCTTGGTGTCGACATTTCGAAAAAAGTTCAGTTTCGGGACCACTTGGTTAGTAAGGCCAAACTAGCTGCAAGAAAATTGGGAGTGCTCAACAGAGCTAAGCAGTACTTCACACCTAAGCACAGGCTAATGCTCTGTAAGGCGCAAAGGCTGCACATAGAGCACCCACCTACTGCCTACACCAAAAGTCCGGAACGGAAGGAACGGAAAGGAACCTTTGGGCCAGAGCCCTAGCTGGCCAAGTGGATCCGTTCAACCGAATTCAACTGCGAGCCATTCGTCGTTATCGACGATTCCAAGCTTACAGACAGACTAGAGTCGCTTGAGTTGTGGAGAGATGTAAGCTCTCTTTGCGTAGTCTATCGTCTGTACAATGAGGACTGTTCTGAAAAACTGTTTGATTTAATCCCTGCGGTTAATTTTCGTCACCATGCATCACGGTGTACCAGGTTCTATCAATACCACCTTCCATTCTCGCATAGTTTTCTACCCCGCAGTGTAAACTGTGGAATGAACTTCCTGGTGCCTTACCATGAACTCTAATAAAACGTGTCATGTTCAGGACAGGTCAGCTTGTAGCTAAAACCTGACAGGAGTGTATTTTGTACCATGAACGTTCACCTGATGGCCTACAGTGCCTCTACTTCTGTCCGGCATCTTAGTCTATGACCTGCGCGGTACAACGTAGTGTTTAAGTACTCTGTGCACGGTACAAAATTTATTTTATTTAGTTCGGAAATAGAGCGTTTTATCGGTTTACCGGTTTTCAAATCAATGCGTAATATTGATGTTTTTAAAAATTTAAAATAACAATCTCAATCGAAGATTTTGAGATTTGTTATAGAAACTTAACGGTCGTTATTTATTAAACTTAAAAACCGTTCGTTCTCTAAGATTACCAAAAAAATTATCGCTATGTGATGCCTTCATTTTTGAACGTAATCTTACAACACTTGACACTTGACACAGTGACATGTCCAAATGTCTAATCACAGAGTACTTAATCACTGTCTAATAAAATGTGTGATTTAGGAGCGATAATTTAAAATTGTTATGTGCAATTTTGAATTTTTTAACGTATTTTCATAGAAATGAAAGATATATTTTATTTTGTGATGGTGGTGCATTTTCATTTTCATGAATGCCTGTAGGTCATGTACAAGTCGAGGCGGAAATTTACCTACTGTGATAATATGAAATTTATGTTGAATTGGGTTGGAGATGGGAACTTGAGTAAGAAAGTTGTCGAAGCCGTGTCAGTGTACGGCTACATCAGAAGTAAATGCGTCCTATGACGAGCACCCAGTGATCAAAGGGGTCCACTGGAGACATGAGGGCGGAGGCGCTCGAGGACGAGCGCACGTCAGGATAGCCGTGCCGGCGAGCGACCTCTTTGGTTCTACAACGATCGATTGATACAGATGCTGATGATGTCATACGAGAAGAGTTATGAAGAAAAACTAAATATTTAGAATATGGAATATGTCACTTTATTTAGAACATTATACCTAATACGTAGGATATTCTAATTCTATCATTGATCACGGAGTAGTAGAGATTGTTATCGATGTGAACGTTAGGATAACTGAAAATATACTTATCTTGGTGCAAAGCAAACGGAATATTATTGAATAACCATTATCATATAATACCTTTTCTTCCACATATATAAAAATATATGGTATATGTTTATAAAAATATATGGTATATGTTTATAAAAATATACTATAGTAATAAAAATAATAATTAGACCTTTTTATTTCTTAAACAGAAAATTCAATTTACAATTTCATAACGACTAAAAAGCTTGCAATGCAATCTATATTCTATACAAATAATAAAGCTGAAGAAACTATCTTTGATTTCGAAATAAATGATTTAAATAAATAAAAAGTCTTCAACTTAAAGTTTTTAGGGTTCGTTAATCCTTTCCTTTATCTTAATTCTTGACTAAATTTAATTCAATAATCATTAATAGTTATATATTTCTTTGTTTATATTCCTTTTTTTATATTATACTCTTTTTATAGAGTAAAGGCTCCTCCATTTTTCTCCACATAATTCTGTCACTCGCTTTATCAATCCATTCTTTTCCCGCTGCTTACAAAATTTCATCGAGCCATCTCTCCGCCGCGGCCGCCCGGCCGTTCTGCCTCTGGTTCTCTTGCCTATAGCTGCCTTCCATGATGTAATCTTTTTGAATGTGGTCTATAGTTGAATACGTACTTATAAATCCTGCTTGCTCTATTGGACGATGCTCTTCGGTGTATTTAGCAAAGCGTTTCTCGAGACAACAACAACAAACAACAGCTGGAAACAGCTTGTAGAGATTAGATTGTAGGCAAGGCGGATTGGTCGATAGCTAATATTTACCAAATACCTAATGTTTTTCAGTATCATAAATTTATATTTAAACTGTTTTATATAACAATAACTTACGGTATAAAGAAATTATAAACGAAACAGCCAAAACAGGACAATTAAAGTTACTTTCGGTAGGCTGTAATATTTTGACGTTGACATAGGCCGCTTTCCGACATCAATACGTCAACAATCGCTTCATGGTACACAAATAGCAGGGCAGAAGGAGATTATCGAAGTCACGTGATCGCTGTCCTGTTACGGTCACGTGATCACTGGCTGACCTGTGCTTTAGCTAGGTCATGGTAGGATATAGCAGGACAGCTCAATTATTGGCTAATATTGGCCTGTTTTAAGATGTCATGGTAAGCCCCCTGATCGGTGTTCCCTCCAAACTATAACATGGGGTCTTTCAAGAAGAGGGTCTATTGTTTTCTTCGAGCCGGCAACGCATTGATGACGCCCCCGGTATTAATAATATCCATGGGTGGCGGTGATCACTTACCATCAGGTGACCTCTCTGCTCGCGTCACCGAATATTTATACCATTTCTTTTCCTTTTTTGTGTTAAATTGTTTCTTGGCCATAATTTTTCCTCTATTTCTTTTTCCTGTGTTTTATCAAAAGTTCCTTCCCAGTGTTAATTTTAGTATCTGTTATTTTGTTTTTATATGTGTTTAAAAGTATCTTATAAGTAAAGGTATCTTTAACTTCTTGCATTCTTTTTTTAAACTGCTAAGTTCATTTTTCGGTCTTTTTACTTCTTGATATCGTAAATGTCTTATTTTTGACCTTAGTTTGAAAATGTTATGTTTCGTTTTCGTTACAAAACTGGTACTGGTACAATCAGTACCAGTTCCTTTTACAGCAAAATTTAACGGAACTGATCTAAGAGCATACTATCTTCTACTATCTTCTCTAGGCTCATCTTGGATTTTTTCAATGTTCACTGCAACCTTTTTAAGTTCTTTATTACAAGTCTTCATTTTCTTTTAAAGCAGCATAGCGTTTACGTTTTCTATTCTTCTTCTAGCTAAAATTTCCTCTTTTGTCTTTTTAGGGCGTGCCATTTTATTTGAAATATAAAGCACTTATTAGCACGATGTTAACTGTAATTTCCTGACCGACATAAAAACAATTAGTTTTAAATAGTATTAAATAGTTAATACATAAGAACTACGTTACGATAAGACATCATTACCGTTATTTTTCATTCATTACCGTGACGTCTAAAAGGTTACGGTAAATGACGGTAATGAAGTACACGGCAATGACAAATTCATACATTTGGGTTATTATACATTTTTCTGTAAGCCGTATATACTTCGAACACTTTTAAAATTTAAATTGAACCAAAATAAAATGGATTGATGTAATAACAAGATATAAATTTTAAATATGAACCCAACTGTAAGTGGACTTGTAATGAAACACAAACTGGACCAAACATGGTCAACACTCAGAATAATCGAAATTTTTGGCGCGAAATTTTTCCTGAGAATTACCACTGCTACTTTTTTCGGTCGACTGAAGTACGGGGAGGCAGCGACTTACTATGTGGCGGTATGATCAAGGGTATTTGCTGCGTAAAATCGAAGTTTAGTGATGGTTCTGGTGATGAGTTTTGCAGCGTGACAAAAGTTTGAAAACGAATTTATATATATTTTATACCTTAAATTACGTTTTTGTTTATAATGAAGTAATAAATGATAACCAATTTATTGGACACAGTTGGCAAATGTATGTTATTTACGCTAGATTTACTGAAATTCTGTTAAATATGTAAGGTCTAACATTTTAATAGGTCCCTGTAGTGAGTTTTGATGTCATCTTCTTTAAAAATATACATAATTTACACAAAAATTGTATCAAATAAACGATGCGCATACTAAAGTACATACGTATATAATATATAAAATTATTGAAAGGAGTCTCAAACTAAGTTTAAATTTTTTATTCACTAGAAATTGCAAATTTGGTATAGTTTGAATATTCACCCATTAATAGGAAGTCGTTCTGTACCCTTGACACTATTCGGCTTGCACCACTGTAACACTGGTGGTGTAAAGGGATTTTTTTAATACCCGTTAAAAAATAAAAAATTTCAGTACTGCCATAGTACAAAAAAAAACATGAGAGGTGTCAAGGGACACCCGGATGGAACGAAGTTCCTTTCGATTAAGTATTGTTTTGTTGTACAGCGCCATCTCTGTAAAACTTAATTAATCACGCTAGCGTGATTCAGAAAGTTGTACAGTACAGCGCCATCTCTGTAAATTTCACTGAATCACTTCAAATAAAGTGTCGTCATTCGTAAAATCAAAAAGTGTCGTAATTTTCCGTCTAGGCCCCTTTCACAACGCGCGATAAGGAACTTCGTTCCAATAATAATTTTCATACAAATGTATCCTTTTGTAAGTATAATTTCAGTCTCTTGTCTCCTTTTGATTTCATTATAATGTATGGGGCGATTGTAAGATCTCATAGATCGTACACATTGATGGAACAAAGAAATGTTACCCTACAAAAAAAAAATCGATTCCTGGCTAATAATATTGATTTTTGAAAAATCTAATTACGCAGTTTTGATTTTTGCCAAATCGGCCCCATCAATTTATCGATGGTTGCCAATAAAGAACATTGAGAAAAACAAACATTAAGTCGTTCAGGTGTAAAATCTGTGAAAATAGGATCCAATATAAAGCGAAGCGAGAGCGGCTCTAGTGCAGAAAAGCAATATCGGATTCAACAAGTAGGATGTTTTCAAGAGAGGGGACCCTCTCACTATACTCCACGCTACTCCAATATTAATTTTACCTGTCAATAAATTAGAGACTCACCGACTTGGAAGTCTTGTTAGAAGTCTTGGTGGTCTTAGACTCAATATACTCTCATAAAGTTTATGAAACTATTGTGAAACTGTAACCGGGTATTTTGTATCGTAATATTGTTTTACGATACTCTTGACTTGCTAAATACCTTAGCTACAGGAAATTTTCCAGAATGTTTTGTTCTATTATTATCATGAAGTTGCAGCGTTACTCGAGTCAGAAATTGATTTTAGATATAGTTAGCTCCACGGTTATTTACATTTACCTACCTAGCCATCGGAACCTGACAATTTCCTAGACGGCGCGGCGCGGCGGCGTCCTACGAGGCCACCACCCTGAGACGCTTCACGTAAAATTGTTAACTTGCAAAAATATTAAATTATCAGCTTGTAACGTAAAAATCTCAAGGCTTGCCGTAAAATGAAATTAATTATCTACACGACGTAGAACCAACAAGAAGATGGTCGCTAATTACTAGAAAAACTCGACAGCTATATAAACCATTCAAATATAATGTAAGTACTACGCTAGTAATAATAGTTCAATGATGTAAACTCGTAATATTTGATTGTATAGTCTAGTCACAGTTTAAGTACGAGTATGATTCTTAAACTGTGGTCCAGTTGAGCAATGCCGTCGAGCCTTAGGCTTCCGCTTCGATATATCGAGAGGGGTTAGCGTTGCCCAGGTACAGGCGTAAAATTTCCGGGACAATTCTACTAAACCTCGATACACACATGCACTGTCGGTTACAGGATTGTTTGGCTGTCGGGGGGTAGCGTCCTTTTGTTAAACTTTATTAAATTTCAACATGGCGCCACTCAAGAGCTCGCCCTTCCCCCTGTCTACTGCTGGCGCCCCTTTCACCCGCTTAGGCGGGGTGCGGGGTGGGGCAATTTGTACTACAACTTTGTAAAGGAATTCTTGCGCGTCGAAGCGTTTATTCGTTTATTATTTATCTATACACGCAAGTGAAAAGCCAGTTTGACACATCATTGGAGCGTACGAAAATTTGTTGATTCAATATACTTCAACAAAGTTCTACTGAACTGAAATCCGATGACTCGACATTCGGCAACATAATGACGCTTCACCTTTACCTTAATCTCCCGCATATCTCTCGTACAGCTACAATGAGTAGGTACAATGAGATCAGAAAATAGATACACACGTTCGCACAATCGTACATCTATCACAATAAGGAAAATCGGCCAAGTGTTTTTCAGGCCATGCGCAATGGGTTCCGTAGATGTAAGTTGATCGGTTATTACTTGTTAACCTGCAAACCCTCAAAACTATTTTTGACATTTTTCACTTGTCCAACTCCAACCGTTTAGCTGGCAGAAAGGGACAGAAAGGGACTTGACTATAACCAAAATTAGCACTTAAAAAGCCGAATCCGAATATTGGATCTCTGAATTGAAAAATGGTATTCGATAATATTATGCCATGATATTTTAAAAGACCTTGTTAACGATTTTGTGGGGTAGACGAGAAAAAATAATTCATCCCCACTTTAGATGCAGAGGAGGTACCTACCCTGAAAATAATATTTTTTATTATCACTTACATATCTATGACTAATTAGAGCTTTGTTGCGCTGATGCCAATGATGTTTAAATAAATATAGATACGTTTTGCCCTTACAAATCAACCGAAAAATCTGTTCCGATGTCCGCAAGGCCTGCTTTATTGCTTTATCGCACGTCTTTATCGCTCTCGCGTCAAAACTACATCGCTATCTCTTTCTTCACCTGAATAAGAGTTCCCAATTGGAAACTTTTCGAGTCACACAATGCGCGCGCTTATGACATAATATCTGCCTCTTTTTAATATATAATATCATTGGCTGATGCTATGCTGCGGACGTAGGTACGGACGGACATGACGAAACTATAATGGATCCGTTTTGACTACGGAACGCTAAATACGAATGCTTTGAGCGAGATCTTCTAAGTTCCAAACGTTTAATATTACGTAGAACCCAGTCAGTGGAAGAACGGGATGTTTGCAATTTGATTACCGCTGCACCAGTAGACTTCGTCCATTGCAGCGAAGCCTCCAATATGTACCTTGCGCGCGTTCCGTTTGTGTTTGTATTTCCGAGATCCCGACTGCTTCCGCCACTACGCCACCAAGACCGGACCCGGACTTAACTTGTAATTGAATCCTCAGCAACGATCTATGCTATGAACTATGTGTGGGTAGGGTTGCCAACACAACATTTGAAAAGTCCGGACAATAAAGCAGAATAAGTTTATAGAAATATTTTGATTTATATTTGGTAAAAAAATGCCTTTTTTCAAGTAGCAAAATTGATTTTTTATGGAAACGAGCTTACGATCCACCTGATGATAAGTGGCTATCGTCGCCCATGGACATCAGCAACACCAAAGGCACCAAGGCAAGGAGAAATAATAATAATAATGGTATTAATCAACATTTCCAATCAATATTACCAATATAATCCCTCGAGGGGCCCTACCACTAGCGGGCCGGATTTAGGCGCCTCTTACGACACCCATCCAGCGTGGTATTGGGGTTAGTATTCTAAGCCGCCCTAATACGACTAAAATAAATAGTGTTTGAAATGGTCATGTGATTTGTTAATGATATTTGTCCTAAGTTGATTTTTTTACTGAGTAATATTATACATACTTATTCAATAAATAAAATTAAAGCACATCCAATAATTCTATCGTTTTAAAGTTTTTAAAATATTTGAGCATCTAAAAAAGCCGGACTTAATTCGAAGCCCGGACAAAATCAGACGGTTGGTAACCCTACCCATGAGCACAATAATTGAGCTCAGACTCCAATTGATTATGATATCTATGCCATAATACGAGTATACCAATTTCTTAAGTAATAATTTGAGAACCATTTTTGTTGTGATAAAAAAAGAGAGAAAAAATTCCAAGAAAAAAGTTCTGCCGTAAGTCCTTCATTGTAACTAAGTACCTACGTTAGAACAAAAAAGGTTAAGTAAGACAATCTACGAATCAGTGGTGTCTATAAACAAATGAATCAAGGCGACGAATCCGTACCTTATGTTTAGACCGTTTGATGGCGAGATCGATAAACGTTCAGTAAAACCACGGTAAAGCTTAGCTTACCAATTTTTATCTGAAAACGCAATATTGGCTGTTGAATCCCTCCCGCACGGAGTATTTTGCGATTCACCGATGCGCGACGATGCGTCGTAGCGCAAATATCATGAAAAATCCTCATATTTAGGCGGCAGTCAACTGGCTGCTTACTAAAAATTTAATACCGAGTTCATTCCTCGCTCGCCTATATTGCCGTGGTGAGCCCCTTCATTCGATATTAGTTTTCTAGGATTTCGGATTCGAATTGAGCTGCTATATTATCACAGCTATGTATATTATACACCACAAAATATGCTTCAAATATCACTCATTTTTATTTAATTTATTTTTTAAATAAAAAACGATAAATAGCCTAAAGGCCTTTATGTACATAATATGAAGTTATGAATGATTATTATAGTACTAAATCGCTACTAAGTGCCTGTTTAAGTAACTTATATTTTACTTATATATCTTTTAAGGTTTTTAGTTTTAGTTTCATTGTTAGAGTAATATTTTACTTATTAAGTTATTACGTAGACAACATACCTATTTTGTTTTCTTTTAATGTTACTTTTACTTAATAAAATAAATATTTTCACTAAGTACCTAAATTTTAGTTTTTCAAGCCTGAAACCTGAATACTAATCCGAAAAAGTACTGCACGGATTTAGCTGTAGATTTTCCAGCTTTTCTCTCGATATTTATTCTATAATTCATTATAGCAGGGCGTGCGACGTCCCGAGGCTTATACATAATATTAGGTTTGTTAGGGTCATTAGGGCGAGTTGCACTAGGCACTCGCACTAAGTTGGCAACAAGTTAGTGTGTGCCGCTACGTTGGTCGGGGATAATTAAATGTCGCCCGATAGTTGGAACGTCAACTAATACGCGCAACTAACTAAAGTTTATACTAAGGGTGAGATCGTAGACTTTGATCAGACTAAAATTATGTGAACAAATATAATGGGCCTAAATCAACGTTAACTTAATGCGTTTTATGACTAATTTTTTCGAAGTAAAAAAATGTCATCTATAAAATTTGACTTTTGTCTGAGCAAAGCAAGTCTGTGCGGTTTATATTATACGAGAATAGGTTTGTACAAAATTTTTAAAATATAATAATTTTGGTAATTTAATTTTGGCATATTGATGGCAGTTTGTTTATCCCTTCACTGTAGAAGTCTGCCGGACGGGAGGCGATGAAGTGAGCGAAAGCGTTTTGTACTACCTCTCGGGTGTTGAATTATTTCTCATTTAAAAAATTTTGAAAAAAGTAGAAATCTCTTGGGGCAAGGTCCGTTGAGTATGGTGTGGGTGACGGAGAGCTTCCAGCTGTAACTCTTGTAGCTTTGCGCCTCCAATTTCATAGGTAAAGACCAATTAGATTTCACCCTGATTCACTAACCCACTACTCTGCTGGCCCACTCTAGTGCGCGCTTGTTCAGGGGTTCGCTACAGTTAAAGCAAACGAGTCTTTTTTTTCTTTTCGAGGGGACGCGGTATTTGTGCCGAGACGCAATCCGAAGGCGCGTACAAGCTTTATGATTTTGTTTGATCGATTGTTGAATTGTAAAAATGCAAGTGTTACGAAATTGGACATATTGATTGATTCACTATAAATGTACCTATGTACTTCCTATTTCCTATACAAATTTTTGCTCAAATATGGAAGATATTTGAGCCATACAGATATCGATAAGAAAATCAAAGAAACTTATGAAGATGTTATTATTCAGACTTACGTAGATTTATTTTGATTTGTAATCTATACTAATATTATAAAGAGGAAAGATTTGATTGTTTGTTTGCATTGAATAGGCTCCGAAACTACCGAACCGATTTGAAAAATTCTTTTACTGTTGGGAAGCTACACTATCCCCGGGTAACATAGGCTATATTTTTTTTAACTACTTTTCCCGAAACGAAGCGAGGGCGATTTCCTAGTTAATGATAAAAATAATAATTGATGGATTATATTCTGCCCTAACTGAACAGTAATTATGTATATCACTAACCTATAACGTAAGGTAACATACTAGCATGACTATTTTGCCCCTATTTGTCATTTGCCAAAGCATCCGAATTGCCCCTTGCATTACGGCGGTGCGTTGCTGGCGACAGTACGCCGACGTAGTCAGCGACCGTCATTCAGCGGCTCGGCTGTTTGTTAATTCTATTACCATAAATTCGGTCTGAAAAATGCGATCAGTCGGGCTGCAGGGGGTCGTACCTACCTGTTGCGGCTGCGCGCACCCCCACGAACCCCTACTCCTCACGTCGCCTCACCCCATCGAAACGAACGCGTGACGCCGCGTCTGAACCCCTGAAATTAACTTTCAACTTTCAAGTATCTAGATTTATATAAAATAAATACTTTTTTCACCAACAATAATGTTGGGTGGTCCGAACCGGTTAAACACAACCGTTCAATGTTATTCTATGCATGTAAGACGTCGAGCACCCCATAGCTCCCAAATCGAGCGGGTCGGCCACTTGCATATTTTTTGCGGTATGTAGCTCAGTCTTTTATTCCGTTCCCTCTTGACGACTACACTTAAAAGGGTCATCTACACATCTATTATAAATGAAATTTAACCCGACCAAAATGTTTTCATTTCAATTTGCCAAATCTTCGAATCAATGCTTTAAAGCAAATCATACCACGTGGAAAAGTACCTATGAAATCTATTATATATATAAAAGAGGACGTGTGTGTCCCTATATTTCACTTTTCAGCCAATACTGCACTTTGCAAGCGCATAGTGTGTATATGTCGCAATAAGTACGAGGCTCAAATCTCAGATAAGGGTGGTTGCGAGTTGATACCTATAAGGGTGTAGAAGATACGGGGTTGAAACGTGTTGAAGTGAAGCGCCTACTTTTTCGTGGGAGCAATGTTTTGTAGAGCCGCGCATTGCTGGTACATGACTAGGAAGCTATCCACGCAAAATTATTTGTTATCTGTCGACTGTCGCTTGAATGCATTCATCCTCTCTGTACTTTTTTTACAATAATAAAATGTGTGCTCTCGAAAAAGTTTTAATTATTCGCTGCAACAACCAGTTATTCCTCTAAAGAATTAACAGCGTGTGATTTCTAGAAATGTGTGATTATCATTAATATAAAAACATTTTAACTGTTCTAGATTTTAGAATGATCTAGAAATTTCTTAAATGATCTAGATTGTATGCCAATTTTCTGATCAATATAAAATGTTCTAGAAATTCCTCCAATAATCTAGAAAACTCCAAAAGTAGGTAATGGAACTTATTACGCATTTTCGTCATTTTTTAAGTTAAAAACATGAACATTTATTTATTAGGTCCAGATTAGAAACAAAATTTGGAAGTATTAAGTTTTTTTGGAATTTCATCCCATAAAGTTTTGAAGTTAAGAGGTCTTTTTAAAGTGAAACTTTTATTACATCGTCTCAAACTTTTTTGTATGTGTGTCGCATGTCGCGTGACGGTCGGTTCTTAACTTATCGGTTCTAGGTAACGAAAGTACTTAGGATGACCTAGCTTTCAACATATCTGATTGAGTACGGGTGCTCTACATGATACATTCTGAAGGTCTGATGATGACCAGGTATGTACTTATCGGTTCTCAGTAACGGAAGTACTTAGGATGACCTAGCTTTCAACATTTATCTGATTGAGTACGGGTGCTACTACATGATACATTCTGAAGGTCTGATGATGACCAGGTATATACTTATCGGTTCTCAGTAACGGAAGTACTTAGGATGACCTAGCTTTCAACATTTATCTGATTGAGTACGGGTGCTACTACATGATACATTCTGAAGGTCTGATGATGACCAGGTACGTACTTATCGGTTCTCAGTAACGGAAGTACTTAGGATGACCTAGCTTTCAACATTTATCTGATTGAGTACGGGTGCTACTACATGATACATTCTGAAGGTCTGATGATGACCAGGTATATACTTATCGGTTCTCAGTAACGGAAGTACTTAGGATGACCTAGCTTTCAACATTTATCTGATTGAGTACGGGTGCTACTACATGATACATTCTGAAGGTCTGATGATGACAAGGTATATACTTATCGGTTCTCAGTAACGGAAGTACTTAGGATGACCTAGCTTTCAACATTTATCTGATTGAGTACGGGTGCTACTACATGATACATTCTGAAGGTCTGATGATGACCAGGTATGTACTTATCGGTTCTCAGTAACGGAAGTACTTAGGATGACCTAGCTTTCAACATTTATCTGATTGAGTACGGGTGCTACTACATGATACATTCTGAAGGTCTGATGATGACCAGGTATATACTTATCGGTTCTCAGTAACGGAAGTACTTAGGATGACCTAGCTTTCAACATTTATCTGATTGAGTACGGGTGCTACTACATGATACATTCTGAAGGTCTGATGATGACCAGGTATATACTTATCGGTTCTCAGTAACGGAAGTACTTAGGATGACCTAGCTTTCAACATTTATCTGATTGAGTACGGGTGCTACTACATTATACATTCTGAATGTCTGATGATGACCAGGTATATATTTATCGGTTCTCAGTATCGGAAATACTTAGGATGACCTAGCTTTCAACATTTATCTGATTGAGTACGGGTGCTACTACATGATACATTCTGAAGGTCTGATGATGCCCAGGTATAAGTATACTTATGTTGCTATTTCTTGCTTTTGATAAACAACGACACAGTTAATCAGTCCGAAAAACTGATCAACGAGGATGATGCCATTTTAATACCCTAAATCGAATATTTATCCAAAAATTTTTAGCTAAATGTCTACAATACGAAAAACGTGGTTTCATAAAACCACACAATCTTTTTTTGTGTTAGCTAAAAAATTATAGTAATTTATAGCTTTCACAAAAAAAAGAAACGTATACTTATGTACGCGCTTGAGAAGTTATACTTCTTTGGCATCATTAAATAAATATTTAACACTAGCTGTCTTGGCGAACTTAGTATCGCCTAATAATCAGTGAATGTACTTTGTTGGTACTTTTAACTTATAGTTTTAGGTTTAGGTTTTTTAGGGGAGCGGAGTGGGAGGGGAGGGGAGACTGAGGGGAGGGGTAGCGTGAGGGGTAGGGGGAGGGGAGTGAAAAGGAGGGGGAGGGGGAGGGTGAAGGTGAAGGGGAGGGGAGGGGAGGAGCGGAGGGAAGGGATAGCGTGAGGGGGAGGGCTAATGGAGGGGAGGGGGAGGGGGAGGGCTAACGGAGGGGTGGGAGGGGGAGAGGAGTGGAAGGGATGGGGGAGGGGAGTGGAGAGGAGGACTAATGGAGGAGAGGGGAAGGGAAGGGGAGGGGGAGGGAGAGGGACCGCGAGCGGGCGAGGGGGAGGGCACTTTAATAACGTGCTAGAGCACCAACAAAATTTTGTTTCAATTTGTTTGTCTGTCTATCTGTTTCTCTGATATCGGCATCACATGAAAACCTTTAAACTGATTTAGTTAAGTTGTTCCTTATACTTTGGGTCATATTTTAGAAACCTTTCTTCCCGAAAAAAATAAAAGTTTTCCCCGGAAACAAGATGAAACTTTGTATGGAAAATTATTAATTATTATTTAATTAATATTTCCTTTAAATTTGCAGAAAACGTTCCTCCTTTAATTGAAGGAAATCATTTTTCGAGTTTTTTGAAATTTTTCATGAAAAAGAAAAAACAAATTATATAATATTAATGTTGTATTTTTTTCAAAACCCGCTCCCGCCCGGAGGAATGATTTGTTATTGTATCGTAGGTTTCAGTATATAAATTCCTATATATAAGTAGTTCAATATAAATTAACCTGTTTTTAAATTTTCTTCTGTAAGGGGTACAAATATGATTAGCTTAATTTCCGCGTGCGAAGCTGCGGGCAACACAGCTATAATAATAATATAAGCCTTACAAAGCGTTCAAAGACTTGCCTTCGTCCAAACTCCAAGGAACATCATGTACATAATCTTCATAAAGTCGATATCACCCTTTAGATACCTCGTTCGAACCCTCTTTATGCCTTAACCCTTTTCATTATAATTTAAATCACTAACAATTTGCGTCGCCCGCTTTTATTGCAAAATTGCAACGATGAAAATGAAATAGGTATAACAACATTTTGATGAGTGGGGATTACTTTTTGATTCACCTATTGCCTTGAAACGACGCAGCTTCTATAAGAGAGCAATTAATACATTACACATAAGCAATATATACACATAAACGTGTTTATTAGGTTTATGATAATCCTCGAGTTCAAGTAATACTTCATTAAACAATGACGAATTCAATTTTGTTTCGTAGGATCTCGCACGTATTTTTTAAATCAAATTATGAACACACGTAATACGTTTTAAAATTTAAATTAATATAATTAATAAAATTAAGGTCTTAAAATTGGTTATCAAGAGCGAGAATGGATGGGTTCGCTACTTGACTTTCATGGATTTCAGAATTATAACAGCAAAGGCACGGGAAATGTCGGTGGGGATCATTGATTTGGACTTTGGAGGGAGGCTAACTCGAAGGGGGGTTGGCATTCACGGCGGAGCAGTTGAAATGTGCGGTCTTCCTGAGAAACTTAGTCCGCCTGAGTTGAGTTTATTTGGTGTACCCATGGTGTACCCCAATATTCGTATCAATATGAACTGTGAAGTATCATAAAACCCTTTTGACGTGATCAAATTACTGTCATGTTTCGAACGCAGAGCGGGGATTCACTAATACCCTAGTTACTAGAGTAACTAGATACTCCATTTTTTAGACTAGATACTTATTTGGTAAACAAACTTAGCACTACTTATTACGGAAATATTAATTTTAATTTATTTAAAAAAATAACGGTAAACAGAAATTAATTTTGGCATTAAATGTTTAGTCGTCTTTAAATTATTATCATTTCGAGTCTGCCTTATTTTTAAATCTATACTAATACTAGCTGACCGGGCGAACTTCGTATCACCTAAAATCATATTAAAAAATAGGGCTTGGTGTTAGAAGGTTGAAAACTAAGGGTTGTATGTATTTTTTAATGCCACATTATAAAAAAATAAAAACAAAAAATTTCGTCAAAAAAAATAATTTAAGGGTGAACAGCCCTTATCACTTAGGGGTAAGGAAAATAGATAGTAGCCGATTCTCAGACCTACTGAGTACTGAATACGCATATAAAATTTGGTAAAAATCGGTAAAGCCGTTTCGGAGGAGTACGGTAACTAACATTGTGACATGGAAATTTTATATACGAGTTATAAGCTGAAGAGTTTGTTTGGTTGAACGCGCTAATCTCAGGAGGAACTACTGGTTCGAATTGAAAAATTATTTTTGTGTTTGATGGTCCATTTATCGAGGAAGGCTATATGCTATACATATAACATCATATATTTTAGTAGTTAGTTTTTCCACAAAATTAACGTGGTTGAAATCGCGAGGTACAGTTAGTTACAAATAAAGATAAAAAGATAGTGTAAGTTTGTTTGCTAAATAGAACTCGTAAAAAACGGTATGTAGTTAATACTAGCAAGGATACGAGTCATACAATCGCTCGCGTCTGTCAATGACCGTGTAACTTCAGAATGCGAGTTGACTGATTGTGATTATAATCACACGTCTTCTCTAGAGGATGATTCATAACTATCCTAGGAACAATGGATTATAATGGATAGCGCTTTGACGAGCGAGCGACACGTCATTACGTAATACGTACGTACAGGCTACTTATTGATCGAAATTACTTGTACTTGCATAGGGAAATTATCACATTTGCGTCGTCAACAATGATATTATAAGTAAAAAAGAGGTAGATATGTCACTAGCGCGCCGAAGATGAAGATCGTAAGACCAGTCAATTGACCTCGTCAGCTCGTAGTCGCTCTGTCAATACAAGACGATAGGCAGTTTTGTTGTTGTCAGAAGTGCTTGAGATTTGACATACAACGTTAAAATGCCTGTAATTTTTTCAAATAGTAACCCCTATTTTTTATTCTGGATTCGGAAAGGGCAGAAAATTTTACGTCAAAAGAAACCTTGATCCTGACCTTTTTTATTCTCAGATCCGGAATAAAAAATGGGAGTCTCCCGTTCGAAACATGACCTTGTATAGCATTCTAGGTCAGGGTCAAGGTCATTTTTTGCATAAAATTTTCTGTCTTTTCCGAATCCAGAAAAAAAAATAGGGGTTACCATTTGAAAAAATGAAGTTGACCTTGATTTGACCTTCAAAGCCACGGTCAAGGTCAAATTCAAGGTCCTCATCGTGGTTAGTCGAGGAAAAAT
Source organism: Thymelicus lineola (assembly GCA_963932265.1). Lineage (NCBI taxonomy): Eukaryota > Metazoa > Arthropoda > Insecta > Lepidoptera > Hesperiidae > Thymelicus > Thymelicus lineola. Next base: position 8,627,975 of record OZ010680.1, read on the forward strand.
CAGAAAACTTTTGTACAAAACATTTTCCTCCAAAATGCATTCCTGAGAAGTTATTCAGGGTTTCCATACTTTTGGACCACCCTGTATATTTATATATTCTGATTTTTCAAATTTGGGCTCCGACAGTGTCTTCGAAATTTTATCAGATATATATTAAAAAAAGAATTACTGCATTTGGTTTAAAACCGCCTTTTCTAGGCATTTTTGAAACAAAACCTCTGTAAAATCCCCACTGTGCAACGGCGCAAGTCGGTAAATGGATTAAAATTTGTAGTTGACATGAGCTTTTAAAAATAAAGGACAGCGAGCCACAAAAATTGCCTACATCGCATTCAGTTGGCGTTGCCGGTGACAATCATGAAGTTCGCGTGTGTAAAACGTAAAAATAAAAAAAGAGAAACCGCAGGTTTGCGCTCCGAGTACGGTATGAAAAGATACGGTACAGTATGCTTCGAGCTTCCCATTACCTACTGTGTGGATTTATTGTTGAAATAGCATTTAAAATATTAGCACTAATCAAAATAAAAGCAAGAAGTGCATAAAAAAGTGATTGTGACGCAACGTACGCTTTCTTAATAAAGAAGTTCTTGACATTGTTAATGTTATGAACGAGACACTTATTCGGGGCCCAACAAATTTTTCAAGAAATGCCTTCAAATTTGGAGTAGTTATGCATAAGATGAGGGCGATAAGTACCCAGGTATCATATCTACAATTTAGAACGCAGAGAAGGAATCGATGCCCCTTTCACTACGTCAGCTTTATTAAAAAATTCGTCCAGCAGAAAATGGAGTATTTTAACTGTCATTCCTTTAGGTCATGTCTCTTGAGCGTAAACGCGGTGCACTTACGCATTCCCCCACCTGTAGGCTAACGGCCACTGCCTGTACATTGTTGTTCTACCGTCAATCGTCATACCTTGCACTCGCTATACGATACGACATCCCCTTTGAAACTGCAACGGCAACTTGTTGACGACCCTACATACTTCACGGCTGACTGCCTTGTTGAAATGCAAAAAATAACAGAAAGACTTAACTACTTCCTGTCAAATCAATCAATAGAATTTCAGAACTGCTCCTTAATGGTCGTAGCGCACATATCAACTCGGAAAGGGATCGGCACCGGATCGCCTCGCCGTCAACCTAACGTAAGCGCGTTATAACCGACCAACAGCTCCAAATCGACTCGGCTACGGCTAGGCGACGCCGCGCTTACGGCTCGCCGGCCGCTGGTTGACGGAATGAATGACAGCAGTTCGCCGACGCAGCGGTAGCCGCGGCGCGGTGCGCGCACGAGCAAACGGAAAGTCGAAGGATAGCGTACGGTGAGACGTAAGGCGCGGGCCACACAGAAAAGACGCAAGACACGGACCCGTCGCAGTCGCGGCGCCCGTTTAATCTACTTTCATACAAAATGTATGCAGCCGTCGCGACGTAAAACATACAGAAAAGACGGGACGCCGACACGAACGCCGACTCGTCGGCGCCCTATTGCAAAACATACAGAAAGGACAGGACGCGGGCCTGCGTAGGCGCCAGCGGGGGAGCGGAAAGGACGCGGAGAGCAGGTTCTAATTATTATAGTGATTAAGTACTCTGTGGCCGGGAAAAGCCCAGTGTGCACCGACCGTCACGCCCGTTCCTTGTCTTTTCTATATGTTTTAACGGCGCCCTGTCTGCGACGGGTCCGAGCCCCGTCTTCGTCTTACGTCTTTTCTGTGTGGCCGGCGCCTAAGCGCGGGTACGGCAAGTCGTCCACGCACCGTACCGCGGTTCGTGAGCATGTCTCGAGGCGAGGCGATTACGTTACGGATCCGATAAGTGTGTTTTACAGTAGGGAGTTCTTTGTAATCCTCGACAAATGAAACGACTATTGCCGAGGCGTTGTTGGACATCTAATATATAAAATTCTCGTGTCACAGTTTTCGTTGCCATACTCCTCCGAAACGGCTTGACCGATTTTGATGAAATTTTTTGTGCTTATCTATGGTATCTATGGTAAGGTATCTATGAGAATCGGCCAACATCTATTTTTCATCCCCCTAAATGTTAGGGGTAGTCCACCCCTAAATTTTATTTTTTATTTTTTAGACGAAATTTTTAATTTCTATTTTTTTATGATACAACATATAAAAATACATACAATCCTCAATTTTCACCCTTCTACGATCAACCCTTATTTTTTAATAGCCATTTTAGTAATTTAATCAATTGTTAGGCGATACAAAGTTCGCTGGGTCAGCTAGTATTATTATATAATTGTCGTTCTCGTTATCAATTTAATCATTTAGAAGCCTTTTCTTTGCCCGCTCGTTCGCCTGCGCTCCCCGTAGCTAGGAATGCATGAGTAGAGACGAACGAAAAACTCCGCAGAGGCTGCGGCAGCTCGTAATATCTTTATGGCGGAACCAAGTGCTCCCTCACCCCCACGACCCATATCCAGCCAGTTCCGAAGCCCGTCCGTTCTCCGCGCCTTCGTCGTCTTCAATTGCATTTTATAAATCGCCACTCTGGGAGTCGATCACGGTGTGGCGTCGGTCGGTAAGCCCTTCAGGGTTTCGGGTACCTTGTTCTTTTTTTATGCTTTGAGCAGGTAAACAAGCAGACGGGTCACCTGATGGTAAGTGATCACCGCCGCCCATGGACATTAGCAACACCGGGGGCGTCACCAACGCGTTGCCGGCCAAGAAGATGACGATAGACCCGCTTCTTGAAGGACCCCATGTCATAGCTTAGAGGGAACACCGATGCAGGTAGTTTGTTCCACGTATACACGTGCGAGGTAGAAAATGACGTGAGAATCGAACTGTGGACGAACGCCAGGTATCCAGGTAGTGTTGGTGGAACCTGGTACGTGATGTGCAGTGACGAAAATAAAGTACGTGTTCGGTGTAAGGTGGGTAAATTTTGTTCGTGCAAAATGATGCAAGATCCTATCATGTAGTTTAACAATATCGTCAGTCTTTTTATCGTATTTTCCATCTGTTACTTGTGGGAGTATAAACAACATAATAAGCGAGTGGTTAATTAATGATACTTTGTAAAAGTATGCATTACAAAGGACAGTGAAATACTTAACAGAAAGACAGTTAGTTACTTGGAAGTCTTTCACAGAATGGTAGTGACGGGATGCTATTTAACACATTATCGTAATAATAGTATACCGTAAGGTTTTTTACGTGGTTCTTTATTCTTTATAGTGGTTTGTGGCGCTATAGGTAGGTAATCATTGGCCCAGGCCCCAGGTTGTATTGTAACGAAGTGTATCATACTCATTCCATAGGAAGATTTTTCATCGAATTTCGAAAATAATATTCGGTTTACTAAGAAAAAAGCATCGGTCGGCTAGATGTTTAATGTTTTGTGAAATGTGAACCATAATATCATAGAATCAATACAATGACGCGGGGCGTCCATAAATAACGTGAGGTGTTTTTTTTAATTTTCTGTGCCTCCCTCCCTCCTGGTGAGATGTCGTGAGATTTTATTCAACCCCCTCCCCATCCCCCAATCTTACGTGAGATTTTTCAAAATGTGGGTTTCTTACGTACCTAAACGCGTTGGATTGTTATTGTAAATTATTTTCTTTCGAACGAATTAGTGAATGATCTTAATCGTATTACGATTACGCTTAAGATTAGATCTTAAGCATGTACAATCTGGATTAAATGGACTAAAATAGTATATTTTTTTTGTTTCAATCAGAAAAAAAATTGCGTGATATTTGCCGAGACCCCCCCTCTCTCCAACGTAAGATTAGATGAGATTTGACTCGAGCCCCTCCCCCCTTAAACATCTCACGTAAATTATGGACGCCCCCTAGGTCAATTTAAGTTAGGTTTTCTAGCCCCCCCCCACGTAATATCCAAAATTTAGTCTTCTCCGCTCACATGCATTTCTTAATGTGTATAATGACTGGACTATAATAGTCTACTTATTGAAAATTTTGACGTTTACGTAATAATATTTGCCTTATGTTAATGTTACAGATACAGGCGACGCTGCAGGATCGATATGGGATGGGAAAGGGAGGTGATTTGACTAGCGGCACGTGACGTGACGCAAGCTCAAGTAGGGCGCCGACCTGTCTTCCATTCGTAATATTTCTATGCTTAAAATTTACAATAATATCGCACCCTTAGTGGAAAAAACGTTGAATTTCAGTTATTAATATGATTGGAAAGAGGGACAAAAGCTACATATTATGCTCAATTTATTTTCAAATTTTTGTCATAAATCTTGACGATTTTGTGCAAGAAATCGTAATGTACATTCCTTTGACTCCTTACTGATATTTTAACAGTTTTTTTGCTCTCTTGTAAAATTGCAATTTTCAACTAATGCCTTTTTTCCACTGAGGCCATGAGGGTGCGCTATGAATAAATTAATTCTAAGGCTGGTTTCCTCCATACTTATATTGTGTTACATCTACTTATAATCATCGATATTGATTGTCAATGTCATTAAGATTTGAAGAAGCAAAGCCCCCTTCGCTTCGCATTTGTGAAAAATTAAAAAAAAAATCCATATCAATTTATTTTCTTTTTCCTTTTTCTTCTGAAATAATTATTTAAATATTGGGAAATATTAATGAATAAGTCCTGTCAGGTGGTCGGTGGTCGGCCAATTTATCATATTATTAGCTTTTTATTCATATTGCCCTATGTTTATTACGTTAGTAAATATTCTCAGGTAATTTTTTTATCCAGTAACACTGCAACTTACCTACCTAGTCTGTGACAAACCTACTAAATGAAGATAGAGTAAATAAAAAGTTGGTTTTAATTTACCTCGTTCGTCATCATACAATAATTTCATCAGAAATCAAACAAAATAATATTTTTTTAAAGTCAGAAACACTAAATAACCGTCATTGGCTAATCTCTCGGAAATAACTTTTATAAATTATAATGAACTATTCTATTATAATAAAATTATAATTGACAAAAACTATAAACGATCGCAGCCGCGTCATCTATCAACCTGAGAACGAAAGTTTTCATCGCGGTTGTTTTATCTCTGAACGGTTAAGCAAACTGAATAAACTAAATTGAAGCTTCAGGCGCTGTTTAGTTTACGAAGTCGATGAAGCTCGATTTACTTTTGTACTAACTTTGTCACTAACTTTACAGTACTCACTAAGTATTTGTAAATGAAGGGGCCCGGAATGACGATTGTCATTTAATAATATGAACTAACGTTGTATGAGCGTCCTTAAATGCAGTAATTGTTTACGTAACATGAATCCGTCGTGTCTCCTAATATCAAACAGTAAGTGGAAAGGATAACATTATTTCAGTTTATTGTAAGAATTTGTATACCTATATTTTTACCTGTAATTTAGTTGGTTTCATACTAAAGTCCAAATTTCAAACAAATTAATTTGAACTTGTGATGTAACAGACTCATTTTACGCGACTCATCACAGCTCAAAAAATACGCTTTCTCGTTTGGCCTCACTCTTATGAATTATTGAAATGTTTAGAATTTAAATTGTCAATTTAGTACATTTTCTAGTGTGACTGAGATAACAAATGATAAAACGGGCCTTTTATTTTCCGATGACTTTACTACGCGATAGCTACTTGAAGAACCACGTGTAAACGACACTGCGAGTAATTGAACTCTTGACACTCTTGACTTGACAACTTTGTGCGATACATTATTACAGTACTGTGACGTCTGTGTGACCGAAGAAGATTGCGTCCTTCCGGAAATACTCAAAGTCCGGCCGACAGGACTCCGTTCGATCTAGTCATTAAGGGCAGTATTATTTGATTTCCATTTTACAACCGCCCAAGCCGGAAAGCGCTCTCAGATTTCCTGGGGCCTGGGTCGTGCGATCTAATTATAATAGTCGACATCGGGTATATGTAGAGGCAACTAAGTTCATATTACATTCAATAAGAAGCAAGCGACTGGAGATTTAATCTCGTCTCGTCTGAGAGTAGATAATATTGCAGTATAAATATTAGGTACATCTTTGTATTTTCCCTACGCGCAATATACTACGGGTAGGGGTACTCAAGAGTACATACATACTTGGCAATAATATTGTAGGATTTGTAAGGTTCAGCTATTGATCGTTTAAGGACATTCCGAAACATACTAAACATTTTCCTTTCCCATTAACAATACCGCTTTATATAAAATTGAGTCATTAAATTGTCGCTCAAGACCTCAGGGCGCAAATCCACACAAGCGAAGGCGAAGCATTGGAAAACATCGGTCTAAACCGGGAGTTCCTAACCAGGGGGGCGCACAGTGGGACGAAAATCGGGTTTCATAGACTTAGGATTTTTATGTTAAAATTTGTTTGTTTCTTGTCGCAAACTGACGTAGAACCTCTTTAGAAGCCACAACATTATCATATTTATGCACCGCAGGCGACTATAACGCGAAAAAAAATTTTTTTAATTAAATTTGTATGGAACACAACAGAAAAACCGATTTTATTCGAGACTGAGGAGAGTGCCCCTAATTCCCTCTGGTACGATTATTGCCCCTATTTTTCTCTATTTTTTGACATATCGCACGTTGCGCGCACTCGATAGACTTTGGGTGAAAAAAAATGAAATATATTTTTTAATTTTTTTTCACATTGTGCACGTTATTTTCTATGCTTAAGGGCCTTCAAGGCCCTATTTGGTACTTGACACGTTGTCTAAAACGAGCTACTGCAATGCCTAACCTATTTAATAACAGTTTACCGACTAACCTGCCCTTGTATAATAGGTTACATGGTTATTTAATCAGTTATTAATGACGATCCCTGTGTTCATAAATTTAGTCAATGAGCTCGACTTAATGTTGTCAGTACTCGGCTCATTATTGTTACTATTTTAATTATTATTGTACCTACTTATCAACCATTATCTTATAGTTCCAATTACTTTATGATGGGCATTACCTTACAAATCCCATTGCTTTTTAAGGTTTAAAATTAATTACCTACAAAACTACAAATGGTCCTACTTATATAATCTACAAGTTACTCACTAGGTAAATTACTACAACAGGCTAATTTATGTATGGTTATTTAAAGTTGGTCCCAAATAGTTCATTTCTAAAATCTTAAGATATAAAAGCTAAGGACCGTAGTAACAACACAAGTGACTATGTTAGAAAAAAAAATAAACACATTGAAACAACTACCCATCCATTTCGTATTCTGAATCGCTATCTGTTTGAGGATCAATGTTAACTACATCGAAAAATTATATTTCAATATGTTCTGTACAAAGTTTTAAAAGTCCTAGGGCTTAACTTCCTTTGAACTGCATCGCGTACATGTCTAGTGGAAGAAATTAATGGGTCAGATGAAAGAAGGATCATGTTCAAAAGATCTTGGTTAGTATTAACTCTGCTAGACTTCCGAGAATGAAACTCCCTGTACCTGCGGAAATCTTTATTTCTAGCTTCTGAGGCTTCTTCGGAAAGTTTTCCGATGGGTACAATTGCTACATTGTCTATGTCAGCACCATGCATAAGGATCTTATGTACCGTTGCTGTCATTATAGTACCAATTATACAGCTTGATATACCTTTCCGTAGTTTTTCGAGTATATTCTTTGAATTTTTCTGTCAATAATTTCGCCCGATGCTATCACTTGTATAATTACTGCAAATCTTCGTACGAGCTCTTCATCTAAGCCAATAATGGCAGCAGTTTTTTTGAAAACTCAAAAAACAAAATTCTTGCTGTGTTCCTGTTTGTGTGTCATCGTTTGTTGCTCCTGATCCTTGTTTTGCTTTATCGACCAGCAAACCTAATTCTTCCCGGAATTTAGATTGAACTTCCTTTTTCTTTGCCTCTAATATAAGCTGGTTTTCTCCTCTTATAAGAGTTGACAAAGTTTTCAAATATAGTCTGCATGAAATATGAAGCAGCCATTCCACACAATTGATACGAGCGTGCAGAGAAGATAATTCAAATTTGTAGAGATCAGTTTGCACGTCTTTGTGAAACTGTCTCCAATTCATTCATTTCGGAAGGTTTTGCCAAGCACAAATAACAAGTTGCAGGAGATTTAGCATCTGAAAGATAGGTGTATACCTCCCCATCGATCGTGGTCATTGTGACTATGAGTGATTTGATTATTGTCGTATTGGGTAACTTTAAGGCTCCTCATTTCGTCTTCCATTTTGGCCAACTGTTCTTGCACTAGAACTTTAGACTCTTTAAGAAGGGGAACTGTATTGGACGGCAATACGCCGAACAGGGTCCCGGGTTTTCCCATATGACTTCTTCCGCAACAGTAAGTTTTAGTGGAACTAAAGTTGTCATAAAAACTGATTAATCACTGTCACCGCTGCTTTTTTCCCCTTCGATCTTTTGTTTATACCCACTTTGAAATCAAAATCATACACTTGCCTTTAGTTTCTTGTGGTTAACGTTGTATAATTCTAGCAGCAGGAATATCTAAAAGTGCTTGAAGAGACACTTTGGCAATTACGTCTGTTATCATTTTTGCTTATTTTGGAGGGTAACAATCCAACTTAGCTTGTTAGACTTTGTAATACGAAGGATATCTATCTGTGATATCTTCACGAAGAGTAGATTCCCTCAAAGTCATATACTGCCACTACTAGATGATTTAAGTGATATTAATATGCCGAGTGCTTTCGCAGGAGTAAGTGTAAACTTCTTCGTTCCTTTTGTCTGTTGAACAATGTTATCAGCCTCTTTTGGTTTTTTAAAAGAATATCTATTGCTGCTGCCAAATTATCTTTACCTTCTTGTTTAAATTTAGCAAATGGCATACGCCAATTCAAAGCCTTCTCGGTCTTGATATTGTAAATTTTTAATCCTTCGTATCTTGTTTCGTTCCAATATCTGTAAAAGGTTTACGTGGACTTAGAGTTGAAAGTTGGTGTTCCAACTGATGCACTTTTAGAAGGTAGACAAGAACCGGGTTCACTCGTTACTTGAAGTCCAGTAAAAAACCACTGTGGCCGTAGATTTTCACGTACGCAAATTGGCCATTCAATGTTCTATTCCAACCCATCTGCGTAATGTTTTCGGAAATAGTCTGTGTTAAATTTCGCCAACTTCCATTCCTTCAATACAGACTGGCTAAATCTTCGACAGAATTCCTGGAGAATATCTGTATCGCTAAATCTTCGACAGAATTCCTGGAGAATGTCTGTATCTTCTTCTGACAAACTTAGACTTAATTGCTTCAGTATCAAATATAGGTCCAAATTTGTTTTTAAAATAGAAGTTTCCATATTCACAATTAATACTGGCACAGTTTTACAGAGATTAATTAAAATTTAACTAAAGTAAATATACAGTGCTCCCTGTATTTATACTTGTTTTACCCATCATAATGAGACTGGGACTATTAGGGGATAAGTTGATAAGTAGGTGCAATAATTAAAATAGTAATAATAATGAGCCGAGTACTGACAACATTAAGTCGAGCTCATTGACTAAATTGATGAACACAGGGATCGTCATTAGTAACTGATTAAATAACCATGTAACCTATTATGCAAGGGCAGGTTAGTCGGTAAACTGTTATTAAATAGATAAGGCATTGCAGTAGCTCGTTTTAGACAACGTGTCAAGTACCAAATAGGGCCTTGAAGGCCCTTAAGCATAGAAAATAACGTGCACAATGTGAAAAAAAATAAAAAAAAATATTTCATTTTTTTTCACCCAAAGTCTATCGAGTGCGCGCAACGTGCGATATGTCAAAAAATAGAGAAAAATAGTGGCAATAATCGTACCAGAGGGAATTAGGGGCACTCTCCTCAGTCTTGAATAAAATCGGTTTTTCTGTTGTGTTCCATACAAATTTAATTTAAAAAATTTTTTTTCGTGTTATAGTCGCCTGTGGTGCATAAATATGATAACGTTGTGGCTTCTAAAACGGTTCTACGTCAGTTTGCGACAAGAAATAAACAAATTTTAACATAAAAATCCTAAGTCTATGAAACCCCTATTTTCGTCCCACTGTGGGGCGCGCCTCCTCCTAAGGGGGGGTGTAGAGAAATATGAAGGGGGGCGCAATACATTTGCCTTTTCAAAAGAAAAACATAACTTGACGCGTAAATTAATTACATTTAATAATATGTAGTTTTAGCAAAAACTGAACCTACAATCGATCAACTGGTACATAACATGCAAGCTCAAGTATCTCATTAAAAGTCGAAATAAACCAAATTATTTCGATAAAAACGTTTCTAATTTATTTGAAGTTTATTTCCTTTAATTTAGAATTAGTTAAACGTTGCAATAATGCACCTACCTTTTTATGAACAAAATCACCCAGGAAAAATAATAAGAAATAATTTAGGAAATATTAAAGAGATGAAGGAAATAGTAAAATTACGTACGAAAGCATGAAATTGATTCAAAACAAGTTTTTACTCATTATTCCATCAATAAGGCTGGGGAGTGGGAATATTACTTATATTAGCAGTAACTAGAAGCGGACAATACAGTCCAATGGTTGAGGTTCTATCAAGTGAAAGAAAAAATGAAGTTAACATATTATGATATTAAATTAAGCAAAATTCTAATGGTCAATATTGCACAGTGCCGTCCAAAAAGGAAGAGGTGGAACTCACGTCGCGGAATAAAATACGTACTTAAGAAAGATCGGTCGCCAGTCAAGCACAGATAAGATTTTTTTGACAAAAGATTAGCCTCGCAGCCGATCCAAAATAAAAATAAAAGTTTGATCCGATATTCACACGGTTCGTTCAGTCATTTGCATTTGTGCCATTATAAAAACGCTAAGTGCCAAATTACAAGCGATGCGTCTATCATCACAAAAAGTTTGGAGCATTAGACGTTCCATTCAAGGGTGAAAGACGCTGTGCACACAGTCCCCTGGGAATAAGAACGCCCCGGACGCCCCAGTCCGGGACACCTGGCTACGCTGTATCCCGACATTCGCGACCTCCGTTTAGAATTCACGACGTGCCATTATTATTATCATGTGAATAGTATTCTAACGGTATGTAATAATGTAACGGTTATAAACTTTTTGCGTTATTAAAGTGAGATCGCTTACGTCAATATCGTTGGTACCAACACTACCAACACGCAACGTAATATTTCCTTTGGAAATTGACAAAGACCTCGAAAACCCCTAATTAATATATAAACTATAAATTAAAATCTTGAGATACGAAATACAATAACAATTAATGCTGGCCATATACGATCAAGTATATACTTGATGCGGCGTCCAGTAAACTTGACGGTGTATGGCTATCTAGCTACATAATATGTAGCTTATCTCATGCAAACTGAATGCAACATCAAGTCCGCTGCAAACTTGACAAGTAAACTAAACTTGATCTGATGTGTGACCAGCTTTAAACTAAGTAGAAATGATTACTTAACGATAGAAAACTACCACCGCGCAATCTTTTCAAACAAACTGTCAAATTAGGGTTCCCAATTTCCCATCAAGTGGTTAGCAACATGGTGCGAGCCGACCGCCGCCGCGCCACCGCCGACTAGGGATGCACGATATACATCGATGTTTTAAAAACACTCGATGTAAAGTATGGAAACATCAATTTAATCCGATGTTTTTTTAATACCTCAACATCGAGTAAGTATCGATGTTTTTTATTCGATGCATCAAAGAAGAAAACCTTGGTTTTTGGACATGAAATTCACTGCCGATGACCTTTTTTTAGTTCCAACGCTAATAAAAATAAAAACAATCGATGTATATAAGCATCGATGTATTTTTTATAACATCGATGCCACTATGCGATGCATTGCATCGAAAAAAACATCGATATTTTTTTCAATGTCCATCCCTACCGTCGACTACAACAGTGAGAGCGCATTCATTCACGCCTACAGACCCACCCGGCGCTGAATGAAAGTGGAACTTTCGTTTTCTTCGAGTAGGAACGTCGAATGAAAATACACATTTTATTGTAACGTAGTAGGAACAATAGAATATAGGTAAAGACGTTTCTAAGTGAACTTGGTTGTGAAATAATGCTATATATATCATTTGTGAAGTAAGTGTAACTATGTAAATGTATGTTTCTTTAATAAGTATAGGTGTTTACTGGTAAACCTGTAAACACTGGTGGTTTAAAGGTAAACCTTTCTCGACCAGTTTACATTAATTGGGTACATCTATGATGATCTGTAAACATAATAATTTATTATAATATAGCTAATACTGCATAATGAAGTATGGCAAGTACACTACAGTAAGAAAACAGCCAACAACATAGACGCAAGACATAGGGATAGTGTTCTCCCCGCGTAGTCGGCTGACGGCACTACTTACTACTATGTACCTACATAGGAGTCATCCGTCAAAGGGAAAAATGAGCTGAGCAACCACAGCTCTTGCTCTATGCACAAACAATATCGTGAGGGGAGATCGGGGACGGAGCTCGCTCCTCGCACAGGCGCAGGCGGCCGGCGGGCCCCGAGCCCCGGGCGGCGCCGCGCGGCTCTACTCGCATCGATCCACGTGCCCCTCCCCCGCACGCCCCTCGCCCTCCCCCGATGCCCCTCGCCCCTACTCACGTTCACGACGCCCAATTCACAGCTTCGTCGCCACCTGCTGCACCATACTACTGCTACGAGTACTATTACTTACTACCCGGCCACCCGCGCCGGCCGCACGCCATCCTTACACCTACATAGTACACTTACACCTATACACGCCCGCTCAAAGCCACATGCAAATAAATAATCAAGAAGCTCGCCAGACGCAATTTACAAACCGTCCACCTCGATGGTAATCCTTACGACCCCGAGAGCATTAAATTTGTCATTGAAACCACTGCGCTCGAACCGTAAAAAATGTGTTCTTCTTTCACGGCTTGTCTCAATTTTCGGCTACATTTAATCTTCAATATAAACTCCACCATTGTGATTGCGTTATTATAGGGGCAGAGGATGTAAAACGGTCGTAACGACATCAGCGAAATCATTCAAAAGGTGAGGTGATGTCTCACTGCGACATTGACTGCGACACAAAGCGTGTGAGCTGATTTTTATGCATGTTTCGCGGACACCACCGGTCCACCGGTCGCGAACACGTGCTGAAAAGACCTTCGGAGACCCTCCTCATCATACATTCAATGGGATCTCTCTCGCTTTGAGCAAGTAACGGTAGCGAATGCTTTAACCGCGAATCGTGTCGGTTAGATTTCTTTTTGATTAATTGTAGGGTGTCATCTTCTTTATTCGTAAACGTAGGTAGGTACTTAGTACTTAGATATATTTATTTAGGAAAAAATACAACATGTGTATCGTATTTTTCATCATTGTTTATTTCCCATGTTATTATTTGTATGCAATAAAATATGTAAACAAGTCAAAGTTTAATTAACCTCAATAAAATTGATGTTCCTACATCAATTTTATCATAAAACAAGAGAGCATAGTCATAGATAGATATTAATATAGGTCTTTGAGCATGATATGTTTGACTAGGCGGCTCCTAGACCTACAATAACATTGTACAATACATTTTATTGTATAATAAGATAAGATTGAGCGATCAATTATATTGCACAATAATACGGACTGCACAATGTTTTCGTATACAGCAATGTATGTACACAGTCGGAGAATAGTATTGCTCCCGTGTGCAATGTGCATAAAGCATCATGGAACAAGATTTAGCCATTCCATTGTGACGTCATCCGTCTTCAGGTACACTTCAAAGAATAAATGTAATGTGTAGGTATATTATTAACTCAATTTATCTGAAAGTTAATTAAAAAAACTTTTTCGGTTTACCATTAAGTATCAAAATAGTAAAGCAATTTTGTTATCTGAATCCAATGAGGTACCTATCATTCAAATTTTTAGGAGTTTTCATATTTAAACTTGTTGACTAGACTAAAATACAAAAGCCATATCTTTCGTGCACCGCAATGTGCACCGATTTAAAAGGAGATCCCCAATTTTCGGCCTCGAACCATATGTAATCTGTGCTAGAACATCGGACTAGACAACAGTGCCGGCCCGAGCATTTCTGGCGCCCTAGGCGAAAAACTAAAACGGCGCCCCCTTAAGAAAAAATTTGTAACAAAACAATAAAGTAAACAAATAAAGTGTGTAATTTTTTATCAAAATTTGTTACCATAAACAAGATAATTTGCCTAATAATATGTTAACCGTTTTTTAACTAGAATGTGTTTTCACCAGTTAAGGCTAGGTTGTGATGACTGCGTGCCTTTGTTAGAACTAGAACAAATCTGTGGAATCCTCATTCTGAGCATTTTCAATAAAATAAAAGTTTTTAAATAAAATAATTAAAAAAATTAAGATATTTTGTCAAACGCGTTTCATCTAGTGCAAACTAGTTTTAATTTAAATAATAATAATTAAATAAATATTCATTTTTAAATAGAAGGAAATTCTAGGTCTTCAAAGGTATGTGTGGCGTTAAAAATAATAATATTATTGAAATACTACTGAAAATGAATGAAATGAACTAGCTATAAATGGGTTTGCGCTGTTACTAATGAACTAATATACGAGTACTACTGGCTGTTACATATTTAAGTATCTTTTTTGCTGTATTAAAGGCTAAAACTTAAAAAAAAACATTTTCACGGATCATAAGGTTGCTAAAATTTATTTTTCTTGCCTTAATTTTGGCAAGAATGGAATCAATCTCCTCAATCCTTACTGTATAGACCACGCCAGAAGCCTTTGAAAACATTGAAGTATGATGACATAGAACAGACATCTCGAACAAAATGTATGTCCCGAAACCACGATGACGCGTTCTTTTTTCAAACTCTAGAAGGCGATTTACACACTTGCCATAGAATACCTTTGTATAAGACACTTGCCGAACCACGACAAACAGTCAACGACTCTAAATCTTTAGCTCTTCCAAATGTTGGATTTAATGTTTAATTGAATTCACTGAGTAATGTAATACACATAATTTATTATTTACCAAAGAGTAGGTACTATAGTCATTCTTATCGGGCTTATTTATTTGTCCATTAACACGCTTACGGCTTGCCAAGTGTGTAAGCCCTCCTCATGATTTTTTCAATTCAATTCAATTCAAGTCAATTTATTTGCATTTCACATTGAAGTATAATGACATAGAACAGACATCTCGAACAAAATGTGTGTCCCGAAACCGCGATGACGCGTTCTTTTTTCAAACTCTAGAAGCCGATTTACACACTTGCCATAGAGTAACTTTGTATAAGACACTTGCCGAACCACGATAAACAGTCAACGACTCTAAATCTTTAGCTCTTCCAAATGTTTGATTTTATGTTTAATTGAATTCACTGAGTAATGTAATACATATAATTTATTATTTACCAAAGAGTAGGTACTATAGTCATTCTTATCGGGCTTATTTATTTGTCCATTAACACGCTTACGGCTTGTCAAGTGTGTAGGCCCGACTCATGATTTTTTCAATTCAATTCAAGTCAGTTTATTTGCATTTCATTCAAAAATGGCGGGAACTTTACACAATAATTGAAATAAATTCGTTTTAGTTGATTTAAGTTAATATTTTGTTTTCTTACTGATGATAAGTAATACCATTTTATTTTTTGTTTTTTTTTACGTGCAATTGGGACAGGTTCTTATCACGCAAGATGGCATTTTTTCAGTTTGTTATTAAACAATTTTGGCATGCGGCCGCAATGAGCGCAGGCGAGTGACAAGTGAGTGAGTGAATGAAGTAAGCCACCCTGGCTGCAATGCATTTCCCCGACTCAATGTTCGGGGTGTCTTTTCTATACGAAGTAATAGTACTTCAATGGCATTTCACTCAAAAATGGCGGGAACATTACACAATAATTGAAATAAATTCGTTTAAGTTGATTTAAGTTAATATTTTGTTTTCTTACTGATGATAAGTAATACCATTTTCTTTTTTGTTTTTTTACGTGCAATTGTGCTCGATTTCCGGCAAAACTAGAAGTCCTATGGAATAAGTTAAATGGCAAAGTTGTAGGTAATAAAAAGATCTACAACTTTTGTAATTACACTTTTTTCACGTACCTTAAAAATTTATGTGAAAAATACAAATAACCTAGTTTTCGGTTTTTTATTTTTATCTTGTACAATTTTTTTTTTCACGGATAAAAACATATTAGGTACCTTTGTTTTTCCCAAATACTTACATAGTAATTTTTTTTTGATTTAGAATATTTCTTTTTTCCCCTTATTTTGAATTAATATCGAAAAAGCACCCTAATTTTCAATCGAAAATTCTCACGTCAAAATATCTGCTTTTTTATAAAAGTCGGTACGCTTTTTGTTCGTTGAAATGTCTACTTTCTGATGGTATAAAAATATATAACTACATTATTTGGTTTCAAAAATTATCGACTCTTTGATGAAGTTGAGAACTTCACTAGACTTTCTTGTAGAATATTGTCATAATTTATAATAGAAAAATTACGGTCACAAGACAGTAAGCTAATTGTAATTAGGTACAAAATTAGATATTTTCACAGATGAAATTCATTTTATCCGGTATTATTCTTTATCTTATAGGCAATAGTCGGTAGTTTGTAATTTTCCATATACTCTGTTGCATTAAATTATAAATTCTCTACGACAAAAAACTATTTCAGCTAGGTATATACAGGGTTCTGGAGCAGCTTTGGTAGTTTTATTCTGCATGTCATCCACGTTATAAAGATATAACATTATATTTAATATTTTTGTCTGTGTAAGTGGTGTAAATCTTTCATCGATTAAAATAAAAATAAAAATTTCTTAGTATCGGTCCCGCCGATTTGCGCCCCCCGAATCCCAGCGCCCTAGGCGGTCGCCTAGTTCGCCTATATGGACGGGCCGGCCCTGCTAGACAAGAGTAAACTATATACCAAAAAATTAGTCTTATTTATAAGATAAACATATTTAAATCTTAGCTTCAGCTGCTCTTGCCAAATGAACAAAATAATGCAAAAAGTTTTTACAGTATTTACCTCATTACATACGATTTTATAATCGATTGAATCGATTGTTAATTATCGATTGATGGAACATAATAATATATTTTTTATGTATTATTTATTGATTATAATTATAATATTAATTTAATTTTAACATATTTTCGTATTCCATATAAATCAAAACTATGTAATATATTATAATTACCATTTAATCGTTACGCTAATTTTATTAAATTACATTTCGAATATTTTGACATCGATTAATCGATTGACAACAAAGATGATGTAATCCCTAATAATGTCATTTTGGTAACCATAGTATTTCTAAATAACATCACTGTATTGTCATAATTGTCATCGATCTTTCATCTTTCTACGCGTGTTCTTGTATATTTTTACTATCAAATATTTTCAGCGTATTTGAAGTCCTATTTACTATTGAAACTCATCGACACGCACACAGTGATTTTAATTTTCTATTGTATTCGCTTTCGTACTTGTGTTTTGGTGAATGTGTTTCGCAGTTTCGCTACAATTTCTTGCAAACCAATACTATACGAATATGGACTCCTTAATCGCCTGTTTTTTGACTGACAAAGGTTCAGAATAAGTCCTGAACACTGGATAATGTACCCTATACATCTTTAGAAGATCAGGAGGTTGCTGTGGCCATACTTACAATGAGTATATTATGGTATCTTGATTGGGCAAGGTACCAACGAAATATAGCGCCTCCTGCACAACTAGACGAAATATTAATATATTATACTGATAACTAATAAAATCTCTTGAAATATGCAATAGCTTTTATTAAACAACCTTTTTATGACATTCGTTTTGGGTGAAAACCATTTAAGTAGTAGATAGTATAATAGTCACCCACCAACTTAGTTTTAGCCATTAAACTCGTAGATTAAGTGTTAGTATTTTTGAGAAAAGTTTATTTTTATTACGTTTGTAATGATTACTCGCAGGTATTTGGTTTATAGTAAGTGTAACATACATATTAAATAGCACTGTGACACGAGTATGACATAATCATAACCTATAATTAAGGTGATTCATTCTAGGATTTCCTTAGTTGGCCATTGATGACAGCCGTGAAAATTGGAGAAATTAAACATTTTGCAATGATCTAATTGACAGCCAATTTCCAGTCTTGTCTACTTAGTCCTGAGTTTCTATGGAAACTGGGGTTCTCCTTTAAAATTAAAATACTCGTCCCCAATAATACCGTGATATCCGCTTGCTACTGAAAACCCGTAGGTCCGGGCTTGAATGAAAAGAGATACATAATATCCTTAAAAAGATTTATCATCCGACCATAGTTGGCCATACACGAAACTTATTAATATTAAAAGTATTATATGTGGTATTACTATCATTCAGTGAAGCCTGTTTGACTCAACTCAACCGCCAAACGACTCTTGTGTTCCGGCTGGGGGCTCGAGTCCAGTTCTTTTCTTTGTTTCTTGGCGGAAACGCATCGGTAAAGCCTAAGGCGTTACTGATGCCCATGGATGACAATTACCACTTACCATAAGGTAGGTCATCTGTTTGTCTGTCAGCTATAATAGACGTAGTAAACTTGACAAGTGCGAGTACAACTCGCTTGGAGAAGGTTCTGTATGTTGATTATCTAAGATTTATAATATTTATTTTTACCTTTTTTTTGCACCATAGACTTCTTATAGGTTTTCCTGTATACATAAGCGAAGAAATATTTTCTATATTTTTCCAAAATTCTAGCCTCAGTTGTTACGGAGATGAGGGGGATAAAACTATCCATTGTAATAAGAGTGTTGAAAATAAAGGGTTTATAATGGCCATTTTTAGGGTAGCAAAACTTACCGCCACTTTTTATGATTTCGGACAAAATAACAACAGGTGCCCCTTAGTCGTTACTGATGAACTTTCAGACGTTTACAGTCAAGGTGCATAATATTTAGTTATATTTTGTAACAAATTCAAGTAGGTAAAAAGGAAAAGAAAGAAAGAAGGAAACACTTATTCGGACATAGGCACTGCAACAATGTTTAAAAATTGGTGATATATTATTTATTATTTTATATTTATACAACAATTTACAATTGCGTTCGGAGTTGCAGCTACCAACATGCCGGAAAAGGGTCGCCCTCAGAGGCTCGGAATACGGCGTAGCAAGTAGCAGGTACTTTCTACGTCCTTTGATTTTTCAGTGCGCCCGTTATGGGATATTGATGCCATACACGATCAAGTGTACTTGTCAAGTTTGCAGTTTGACTTGTCAAAGCAGTTTGAGCTGACGCGCCATTCAGTGTGCATGAGATAACTATATGGCCAGATAAATAATAATAAATAACGCTTCACACTCGTAGCCCCACACTAGGATTCCCTGTGTCGTGGGTGCCATGGACACTCACACACAGACCGAGAACAGAAATTCAAACTCATCATTCAAATTTCCGCCTCGCTGGGAATCGAACCCAGGACCCTCGGTGCGGCGATCCAGCATGGTAACCATTGCGTGCACGTGCACACCCCGTGTATGCCAATAGTTAACCAATAAAACATCAAAGGCCCGGTGCCCATCTAAAAGCAATAAGACACGTGATATGACATGCAGTGCCGGATTAAGCGAGCGCGGGGCCCGTAGCAAATTATTTCAAAGAGCCTTTGATCTACTATGGATCCTTCAGCATAAAGTGTAAAAAAATTCAATACTCAATACGTTTATTTGCCATCTATAGATTACATCTTAATAAGTTTCACTCAAAAAATTACGCTCAGGCAGAGATGAGTGGGTTTAAATATGCGGCCTGCGGGGCTCCCTTTCGCACGGGGCCCGTAGCCATTGCTACTCTCGTTTGGTTAATCCGGCACTGATGACAAGAGAGCCTGCGACTCGCCACCAATATCAACGTACGGGGTAATAAAATCACGATTCTGTCACATTGCTTACGTGGGCACAAGCCACCGGATCTTAGATTTACAACCACAATTTAATTGTGTCATTGGCTCAATGTTGTTGTCATGTGAATAAAATTCCAACAAAAACAGTTGTTACTTCAAATGCTATTCCACTGACCGTTTTTAAATCAACAATAAAGAGCCAAAGCGTAATGTAATATGTAAGCCACCAAAGCGGGACAACAAGTGAAAAAGATGGAAAAGTGTTGTGGTCGGTAAACAAGTGCACTTGTATTATAAAGTAAGTGATGGCAGGGGGAAGAGGGGACACGTCCAAGGTAGGAGGGGAAGGGGGGTTACGAGCCACTTCGGAGGTTTTGCTAACACCGAATACATAGTTAAATACTTCAATGCTTATATCATTTGCATTCGCATATTGCTCATTTAACCAAGGTAAAGCTTACAAACACAGCCTATAAACTTCGAACATAGACAGAAAACTAGTAATTGTGGCAAAACAGAAAGCAATTTGTATGTAAGTACAGTTAACGCGGGTAAACAACACGGTTTTTTCTTTGGCGGAGGGCGTGCGACGCGTACTGTGCATCCTACAATTATGTCCTACTTCCTATTAATATTATAAATGTGTTGTTTGTAATTTTATGGGTGTTTGTTATTCTTTACTCTTACGATTATCATGAAATTTCATATACAGGTAGACCATTCTGTTGTAAAACATATTGTTCTTATTATTATCCTGGTAACACGGGTAGAGCGATAGTACTTAAATAAGGTAACTTGAGCAAGGTTAGGTTAGGTTAAATTTAATAAATCAAAACACCGAAAGGAACCTCGCTGCGCAGCGTTAAAAAGTTACACTGATAAAATTAGGAACCTCGCTGCGCAGCGTTAAAAAGTTACACTGATAAAATTAAAGTTGGGTTGGGTTCTATGGACTAGGGAGGAAACCGGGGTGTGAGGGATTAAGGTTGGTTCGGGTCGTAGAAGTGAAGATAAGATAAGCTCATAACATACCTTTTCCGAAAAGAATAAACAAAGCAAACCGATTACAGACAGAAACGCCAGCAAGAAACAGAACTATTACTACTTTTGTCGGAAAATGACGAATTAAAATAAAGATGACCAGGAACCCTACTTCTTTTATTTATTCCCATTCGCTTTTTTGCTGTCGCGATGGCATACAATACAATATAATCACTTTATTGTACACCAGTAAAGTAGCAGAAAAATTACAAAATATCTTAATTTATACAAAAGCTATACACAATAGGCGGCCTTATCGCTAAAGCTGGCCATACACGATCAAGTGTACTTGTCAAGTTTGCACTTTCACTTGAACCGGCATCCAGTGTGCATGAGATAGCTACGAGTATATGGCCAGATAGACATACCGTGGCCATACACCGTTAAGATTAGGATACCGCTAAAGTCCGCTGCAAACTCGACAAGTACACTTAATAATGTATGGCCAGCATACGAGCGATCCCTTCCAGGCAACTAAGTTGTCTTGTTGGCTAATCCCTCTGTCTGATGGTTGTGGTGGTGAAACGGGACCGCAATGACCGAATACCATAGAGATGGCATTTAGCTCCGTCATACTCATGACCTGGTGCCGTGAGCCATCGGGCAAAAGAATAAAGATTACACCGTTCCTTGTCCAGCATTTATCTAGGCCATACCTGTATATAGCTTCCTTTAACACCGCGAACCTACTATTCGTCAGAAACTCCGACATAGCAATGCAAGTGCCTCTAAGCCTGGCTTTTGCAAACCACACTCTTTCCTTCACGTAGATGTCCTGAAATTGTACTAACACCAGCCTAGGTTTTGCAGAGCGGTAGTGTCCTAAGCGAACTGACCGGGAAATCATAGATCTATGGAAGCCTTGTACCTTCATCTTATTAATTATCAGGTCTGTCACAATTGCAATAATGTCTTCTGAAATGTCCTCGGGTAAACCACGCAGTACAATAGTCGTTCTTCTTCTGAACATCTCCATGTTCTCTAAATGCTGCTCCAGGAGCTCCGGTTGCATCATTATCAACGATATAATTCTTGAATGTTGCAATCAACTGTAACTTTTACAAGTGAAATTGTGGAGACTGTTGTAACGGTTGCTCATCGCAGTCAGTATGAAACTTCACTGCGAAAATGTATAGTACAATGAAATCCGATCAATAAATAATTGGAAAAAGAACCGTCATTTCTTCAAAATTGTGGGAAAATAACACTGGTCGCATAATGATGCATCCACACTAGACTCCGCAGTATTTGTTGCGGAACAACTTTTCAAATACATCTAAGAACTAAACAATATTCAATACGAGTCAATGTTGCTAAGTGAAGTAAGTAACGTTGATAAGATTTTGGAAACAGTCAACATTGTAGTGGTATCTACCACTACGTATCGATAGCTTTATTTTATAGCAAAATGTTGATATTGACGATGTGGTCGTAAAATTTAATTCCATAATAAATAATATTAATTTTCAGTAATTTTGTTTTTATACTACACACTCATACCCCCCTGCATTAGGATTCCATTGTTGCGGGTGGCATGGACGACACAGAAGAAATCGCTGTCACGTAACTATTTGCTTAGGCCGGATATCAAACCCTCGCGTCGTAGGCGGTATCACCCACCACCAACTGGACGACGAGGTGGTCAAATCTTATTGCAAAATGTCACTCGACAAAGAAACTGCATTGTGAATGCACCTTAAAACCTCTTATAAATTTATACAATGACCCCTTCCATAATGACTTACAACAGAGACATTTATTTTACGGTCGGTGTTTGTGTACCTCTGAAACGGCTTGACCGATTTTTATGAAATTACTAGGGGATACCCGGTGTGTTCCACTACGTTAAAAAATTCTGATGACAATGACAGATCAGTGTTTTTGTGTTAACGTTGACGTTGATCTTCGATGTTGACGTTGATCTTTATATATTATCTTTAAATTGTTGTATGGGAAAAGTGGAAAATCGCCTTTATCTATGGACTGAATGTGCCTAATGCATTATTTTAGTGGTCTCAAACCATTTTCGGATTTCAAATGAAACCATTATGAGGCATAAAATAGTAGGTAAAAGTTTGTACGAGTTGGCTTCAATCTTTGAATGAAACAATTCGTCTCTCCCGTTGGGAAGGCCTAGGCCCTAGAGCATACTGCTCCAAGCGACGGGGGAGAGGTCTGAAATTATGAGTATAAAATTAATATTTCTGTGGATGAAGTAGCGGGCTGCGGCTAGTATTCAATGTAAATAACATGTCACGGTAAGACAGTAACTAGCACCAATAAATAATACAGTAGTACTTAGCAGGAAAGGAATTGACGTTTATTTTAGTCAGCTACGAACTGAGGCGTTGTCTTATTTAGGGTTCCGAAGTAAAATCGGAACCCTTATAGTTTCGTCATGTCCGTCTGTCCGTCCGTCCGTGCGTACGTCCGTCCGTCTGTCCGAATCAAAGCACCAGGACCCTTTAGAAAGCTGTAATTTGGTATGGATATATTGTACATAATATTTATAAAAAATCCAATCGTCGAATAAAGTTTGAATTTTTTTTACAGGTAATGTGAGGATGAATTTTTTATTCGTCGCGTACCCTATAGTGTGGGGTATCGTTGAAAAGGTCTTCCAGATATGGGTCTTCTAAAACCATTTTTGGAATTAGGGCTCCGTTTGTGAAATATTTGGGTTTAAAGTGTTAATTTTAGTTAGAGTCAAGTGTCTCCACCCTCTACCGGCTAAACGGTTGGAGTTGAACATGTGAAAAAAATTCTCAAAAATAGGTTATAATATGGTGAATTTACAAGGAAAACTATCACCGCTATGTTAGCAGTAGCACCAGCAGTTAATGAGTAATAGCAATGATATTATATGTATAAAGAGGCATCATTGAGTAATAGTCAATAAACTTACATTGCGCGTGGCCTGACACGCACTTGCCAGGTATTTTCTTTGTTTAAGAAGTTGTGTTCTAAATATTGTGCGAGTATGTTCCCAAGAGTTAGGCTTCTGACGAAGAGGCATATTTATTGATGTCTAAAAATAATACTATAACGTGAAAGTTTGTGAACATGTTTGGATATTTGTTCCTCAATCACACCACAACTACTTAACCGATTTGGCTGAAATTTGGAATGGAGATAGTCTATACCTTGTATTAACACATAGGCTACTTTTTATCCCGGAAAAGTTCAGAGTTCCCGCTGGATTTGTAAAAAATCGATATGTACCGCGGGTGAAGCCGCTGGCAAAAGCTAGCATTTAATAAATATTTATCTAATTTATAGAAAAAATTACAATTTAAAATTTAGTTTTATTGCAAGTGTTAATTATATGTATAGTAACTTTTTAATTTCAATCAAATTAATAGAAAAGACTCAGTTACATGATATCTGAAAAATTTCCCTTCAAAAAGCCTCCAAAAAATTATAATGCGGGCATTTCTAGGCCAGGAGTTAACTGATTCGATATATATTTTTTTTTCATAATAATATCAGAAGAAACCCTTTGCGTTAACTTGTGCCTGTGATTCACGATGATTTATTTTTGCTTTTCACCCCATTTGAAATTTACATTCCAGTTAAATTTACATCTAGCGAAGAAAGAGCGTGTGTTTCCCTATGGGATCTCAAAACGGCTGTATTTTCGTATATAAAGTTTGGTAGCTAATGAAGTGATCAACAGAATTTGCATGCGAAGTTGGATTGCGAAAGGTTGTTAGTTGTATAAAATAGTACATAATAATAGACGTATCAAAACAGCACCTAATAATGTCAACAAAATTAATTTCACAGATGTCTGTAATCTGAGCGACAACTAATCTGCCTAAGCAAACAAATCTCGACCTTCCAATTACACAGGTCGCAAGATTCCAATCATGCTGGAGACGTCGCAACGTCGAATTGCTTCTCACTTCTCATAATCTATACCGTCCTACCGTCACAAATAGTTATATTTCCCTGTGCAATAAATTATAGATTTAATTATCTCTTTCCTAATAATCTCTAGAAAGGCGAAGATTTTCTCAGAATCCCAAAGACAGGCAACTAGATCTAAATAGGTACAACATAAATAAGCCCCAGCGGAACTATTACATATTCAACTTTTTGCAACTGCAGATTTAGTGTAGTTAATGTTAACACGGAGTCCAGACAGCTAAATTTCATTATATAAAATGTAATGCTCGCTTCACACACCCCACATCAAACAAATTAACTGTCATAATTAAGAAAATTAAATGTAAATTCTGCATCATCGGCATTACAAAGGTTATTTAATCAATACCTGGCTTTGTAGCATACATAGGTTATTTATTCAATACCCGGCACAGTGGGCGACTAATAGCTAGCTAATAGCTACCTACTACACAAGATGTACCCATATTAAAATGAGCCCGTACATTACACTCTCGTTTCTTGTGATGCGACCGATCGTACCCATAACGTAACTTGATCGTAACGATCAATTGTCCCGTGTGTGGTCACTACACTTATTGACAATGATTTAGACTAATTTGTTCTTACTTACAATGTTTACCAAACGATAAATAAAATCAAAGTAAATGTACATGGAAAATATTTGAAACAAAGATTTTAGTATTTTTTGTCTATTTGTCCGTATGACCGTTTGTCTGTGTGTTTGTTTCGATTCATCTCAGAAGCTGCTTAAACGATTTTAAAGTGGTATTTAAATTAAGTATGTTAATTGTTTTGTAGCAAATCCAAGCCTGATTACAGTGTTGCCAACTCGGTATCAGGTTTTCGGGCTAAATAGAGTTTTAAAAAGGGCTAGATTCGTCCAATACATTGAAAATAGGGGCTATTGCTTAATTAATACAGGCGAGGGCGAAAAAAAAGGTCTTATGACGCTGTACAAGTATGATAATTAATGGTCATTTTTTCGATATCTTTCACTACCTAAATTGGTTTTTTCGATCGATTGCATCAAAAATTTCGTGGAAAACCTGAATTTATCCTTTTTTTCAAGATGGCGGAAAATGGTTTTGGGGCTAGAAATTGGGCTAGGTGCTAAATAATTATTTGAAAGACTGAAAAACCATAAAAAGGGCTAGATCTAGCCTCGAAAGGGCTAAATTGGCAACACTGCCTGATTAGGGTAATGTTTAGCTCAGGCGCGCACTGCGGTTTTTCACCGCGGCAAATTGTAGCAATTCAGTAGAACAAAGCGTTTATTCTTCGCATAGTGCGCGCAATACAATTCGAAATGATGTGTTACAAAACCTGCGGCGTTTCGCAGCTGCCGTTTTTATTCGTAGTACGCGCCTTTAAAGCTTAGTGATTGTTTAATTTCAAACGGTTCGAAAAGAAAAAAGGGATGCCAGTTAATAGATACCGTAAAACATTTTTTTTAGTGGGGAGGTACTGAGTACATACTAAGATAAAGGTGCAGGGTGCTAGTTAATAAAAAAAACAGTGGCACCCCGGGAAGTGAAAACTAATAATGTAGTAAAATATACATATTTATAAAACATAAAATATAACTATATTTGAAAAATATACGAGTAATATAATTTAAACATATAAAATCCAACGCGCCTAAACAATAATAATATGTACCAGAATAATAAATCTATAATAAAATCAACTGAATCGGTCGTAAACTAATACCAACATTATTCTATATTTGCGAACAAACTTCACTACCTAGTAGTGCAATTTGTCATAATTATGTTTGTCGATGCATCGAGTTCGTCTGTTAGGGCTGCGTCAAGATTTTGTTTTAAATATACAATGTCTAACTGTATAGATGCACACTTTTAAATATACAATGTCTAACTGTATAGATGCACACTTACAGACCAAATATTAAGCCAGCCTTATTATAAAATTACAAATTACGATAAAAATACACCATAACATTGTTTATCAAATAGGACTAAACTGAATAAAAAGCGGCCAAGTGCGAGTCGGACTCGCCCATGAAGGGTTCCGTAGCAGCAAGTAACATAATATAAGAGTTCTTGTAGTTCGTTGTAACTTTGATCGATGTTTTAATAATAGTTTATTTCTTTTTATTAAAAAAAAAATTACTTACTAGATCTCGTTCAAACCAATTTTCGGTGGAAGTTTGCATAGTGATGTACATCATATATTTTTTTTAAGTTTTATCATCCTCTTATTTGAGAAGTTACAGGGGGGGGACACACATTTTACCACTTTGTAAGTGTCTCTCGCGCAAATTATTCAGTTTAGAAAAAAATTATATTAAGAACCTCAATATCATTTTTGAAGACCTATCCATAGATACCCCGCACACGTATGATGGGTTTGATGATAAAAAAATTTTGAGTTTCAGTTCTAAGTATGGGGAACCCCATAATTTATTGTTTTTTTTCTATTTTTGTGTGAGAATCTTAATGCGGTTCACAGAATACATCTACTTACCAAGTTTCAACACTTCAACAGTATAGTAGTTATATGTAGTTTCGGAAAAAAGTGGCTGTGGCATACGGGACTATAAGGGTTCCGTTTTTTGCCATTTGGCTACGGAACCCTAAAAATGGAATAAGTATAGAAGCTTCCTAAATCAAAGTGGCAACCCTAAAGACGGCAGGTTCGGCGGTCGCAGAAGCCACGAGGGCGGACTTGTATAATATATAAAGTTCCCACTTGTATTTTAATCAAACCCGGACGACGACTGTCGTTTGAGATATCATGTCAAATAGGACGCTAGAGAATGGCGCAAGCACATTCAATAAAAGCTAATAATAAATTTTATAGAAGTTTCCATTATAATTTTAGGTATTTCCGTTCTTGTAGTAAAACTACGATTACGATTGTGGAACAAACATTGAAGTATAATGTCATAGAACAGACATCTCGAACAAAATGTGTGTCCCGCCCGGGAGGTTCGATTTTCAAAATTGAGCCCCCGTTCTCCTTTCAAAATAGAACGAATCCATTGAAGATTGAAGGCACGTGGCGCCAATTCATTGGGACATACATGGTGTTTGCGGTGTCGGTTCTATACGCTAGTACCTAATAATACTTCAATGGGAACAAATTACTTTTCTATGTATGCCTGCAAAGTAAATTCTTACGTGAAACGCACTATAGTTAAAACTGGGTGATAAAAATTGCGCGCATAGAAAGTGTTTTATCCGTCATTGAAACTGCTGAAAATTATTATATGGATAAGTATTAAGTAGTGAAGAACGAATCCGACCCAAGCAAGAGGATGCTTGCCAGCCATCCAGGCGGACCCCCACGGAAAAAATTAAATAATAATAGTAAAAATGTGTTAGCTTTTGCATGATCAATGATTATTTATTTTATGCTAATTAAGATAATGTTCATATACCTACATATAGTTGAATGTAATGTCTGCAAGGGATTACCACAGTAGTTTAATTTATTTCTATAAAATAAATAAAGATACTGGTAGGTAATTATGTTGTTTGACGCTAGAGATTTTTTGTTTTAACAGGATAAGACGACCGTCGTTCAATTTGAAAATTTTGGCAAAAGATATCGATATATAAATATGTTTTCAGGAATTAATGTACTGAATATTGGTATATTAAACATTTAGAGCCTCTGCACACGGCGTATTTTTACGGCGCCGAAAATGTGAACGCACGAGGAAACTCTTCGGCCGCCTCGTTATTTTCATCGCGGAAAACGCGCACACTCTGTGCGTTTTCGTCGGATGCGCTTCAAAAACGCGCCGTGTGCAAAGGCTCTTAGTTTGTATCGATTCGTTTCCTGACTTCGGACTAAAAAATTAATCAATTACTTATTATTAAAATCAATATTACCAATATAATCCCTGCGATGACGACTACAAAAACTGCTGGTTGTGGAAAGAGAGCGAGACCACGACTTGACAGTGAACGATTAATAAAGTAAAATAGTCACCTCATTTTTTTAATCTCATAGCGAATCTGCAGCGATTGTCGGTCCATAAGATTCAAGCTCACGCGAAATACGAGTAGCGGCATAACAATCTACAACGTTTGGACTATCCTTAACTTCTTTGCAGTTTGCTTAATTTGCATTCGGATTGCGCTCAATAAATTTAGCCATTAGTGCTCATCTATTATTTCACTGGATGAGCTACAGTAACATTACTCAGTATGTTGCATTATTTGCCATTGATACCTGCCGTGACGGGCATAACGCATCTCGTTAAAATGTAGTAAAGTCACGGAAAGTTTAGAGTTTGTCTTCAAATCAATATTAAATTGAAAATAAAATCCACACTTTACATAATGACTTCAAACTTAGAAAATCGGTGTTTAAGCAGTTAGTTATACATTTTATATTGATACTTTAAAATATACAAGAAGTTTTCCTCCACTAATATTATTCACAGCCAAGTGACTCGCATAAATGAACGATACTTTTATATTGTGTATACTTTAAAATATACAAGAAGTTTTCCTATTATTCACAGCCAAGACTAGTACAAAGTACCAGGCTCGCATAAATGAACGGTACTCACCTCCAGCCCGTCGCCGCTGACTCGGCGCTGCTCTCCTGAAGCTGAGTCGTACTGGCGCTCTGCAGGCTGGCCACGGTTACTCTGCCCATAAACAGATCAAGTATAAACAACAATGTGTTAACGTCTAAACTACTCTAAACTAATATTGTAAAGAGGAAAGTTTTGATTTTTTGTTTGTTTTTTATAATGGATAATAAACTCTTCTACTGGGCTGATAAAAAATCTTTCACCCATAGAACGCTCTATTGTTTTTGAGTAACATGAGATATATTTTATTTAAAAAAACATTAGTGTTTTTCGTATGAGAACCAAAGCAAAGCGAGGGCAGTTACTAGTCATCAATTAATATAAACTTTTGCTAGAAAATAACCGGCTTCAAAGAAATAGTCTTCGAAACCCTTCGGACCCTTATAAAATTACGTCTGAACATAATGTTATAATAATCTATACTAATATTATAAAGCTGAAGAGTTTATTTGGTTGAAC
This sequence comes from Thymelicus lineola, assembly GCA_963932265.1. Taxonomy (NCBI): domain Eukaryota; kingdom Metazoa; phylum Arthropoda; class Insecta; order Lepidoptera; family Hesperiidae; genus Thymelicus; species Thymelicus lineola. The sequence continues at coordinate 8,657,750 of OZ010680.1, forward strand.
GCGCTAATCTCAGGAACTACTGGTTCGAATTGAAAAATTATTTTTGTGTTTGATAGTCCATTTATTGAGGAAGGCTATAGGCCATATGACATCATATATTTTAGCAGTTAGTTTTTTCCACGTACAAATTACAAATTAACGCGGGTGAAACCGCGAGGCACAGCTAATATTACATATTTTTACATATTATATCCAAATCGTCGTATTTAGGTCCCTACAATATTTGAGATGTTCCTGAATTCCTCACGGATCACATTATCAGACCTGAATGTTGATAAAAAATATGGGACTAAACTGGATGTAGTTAAGTGCAAGTTGCAACGCAGTAATCAAAAATGTTTACAGATGGGACGCGATCGCGACAGCTTTGACATAGATGTTTTCGTGGTTAGTGACCGACTCCGATAAGGCCGGCGCCACTGTGAAGACGGAAGCTCCTTAAACGTGGAGGAATCTCCTAAACTGCTCTAGACGCCACATCCGACGTATTGTGTCAGTATCAGTAACAATGGGCCGTTGAGTGGCGAAGGTAAACGGAATGCTTTTCCCAGAAAATCGAGCGACACCGGCGGTGTAGACGTCTACATCCATGATAGTGACCATTGAAAAAATTGGAAACTTCTAGTAATTTCTGAATGTTTTGTCTCTAATAAGGTAAACGTAATCTACTAAGGTGATCATAGTCATAATAATTTCTTGTTGCTTTGGTACTTTCCGGGCACAAAAAGTTTTTTTTAATACAGTTGCTCAAAAAGTGGCGTATTGCAGGGACGTATAGCTTTCGGGCTATTACATACTCATGCTTTTTCTTTACCTTTTCCGAACTCGTGCGTTCTCTTTCCCAACTGTCAAAATAATGTCTTTAAAAAGAAAAAACCAACCACGAAGTTTTTACAAAAAAAATCATAGAAGTTTTTATGATTCATGCAAATATTTCTAAAAAGAAGCTACTAATTTGTTTCAATATCAGATTTAATGATTTGATTCAATGAGTTAGGTTAGGTTTCATTTCATTTCATGTCATTAAATTTCATTTTCATTTCATATCAATAAAAAAAATCTACTGAAGACTTGGCTGTATGGGCATAGTTCCCATTGCCTACCCAGAATGGGTGAAGAAAACAAAAAAAAACTCTGCTTATATTCTTTTACGGTTGGCGCCATTTTCCAAAAAGATTGTGTTTTTATTATTCTATTAAATTGCTTCATTTTTTCGCAACTGTATTAAAATAGTTGCTCAGTACACGTGCGGAACCGTCATTTTAACTTGTTCCGTCAACCCTCACCTTCGGCTGCGCCTCGGCTCGGGTGGACATTTTGTCGGAACTCTTTGCAATGACAGGCTTTCCGCACTCGCAATGAAATATACTATCTGGTTAATTTTTCGAATGGACAGTTCCTGTTGGCCCTAGCGGCCTCACAGCTTCACGCTGACAGCGGTGCGTGATTGGAAACTTTGGAAAGGCTTAGCCGAGTAGACAATTTTTGCGAAGTGGGAGGACTAGCTCACCTTCTTCAAGAAATAGAGGTTCCCGAGAGGATTCCGACCTCTGCTGAGGACCTCATCTGGTGGCGGTCGTATGAAACCTGGAGCCTCACTCTGTTGGAATCCTTTGTCTGGTATCGTCCAATGGTTAAGTCGACCCCAAACTCCCTACGTAAGTAGGTTGTATGTTGTTTGTCGTTGTTACTATAAATGTCCTAATGAAGAACATTAATTATCTATCATCGCCGGTAGACGTCATGAACTTTAATGGTCCGATGGCTCCAAAAAATAATAATAACGAAGCAGACATCCTTGACATTTAGTGTGTGGAAAGAAACGAAGGAACGAAAGTGAAACACGCACAATGGAGGATAAGAAAGCCAAGAGTTCAGTTGCTGTGGAATTATGGATTAGAAATACTCTTTGGGAAGTGGTGCAAGTGTAGAGAAATAATAAATCTGCTTTTTCATGGCATACCTGTCGAAGAAAGTAAGCGTAAATTATCTAGTATCTATATTAAGTTTATAAATTTTTGTTATATTTTGATTTCATTGTATTTTATTAGAATTCGATTTTTATTCTTTGAGACTGTTTTTATACTGTTATACTATAATATTACTTTTATTATTGTTGTGTATATGGGTGTAATTATCTGGAGTAACTAACTGAGTTGTCAAACTATGTAATTTGAAATCCCTTAAAAGATAAGACTAATCAAATGCTATATTAAATTCGTAATTAACAACTCGCTCAAAGTAACGAACGTGTATTACACGGGTTCTCTCCCGGAACGGTCGTTTCATAAAACGAAATCAAAAACGTATAAAAAAAACTTTCAAATCATCCCAATGGAACATACAACCGGAATAAAATCTATCCAATGTTCTTATCCTCGTCTATCTCTGTTCCAAGACTCATATTAATCTGTACAAGTTAGCGCGTCATGGAATTACAAACATTTAAATACCTTCATAAATTTTCACATTTATAATATTAGTACGAAGTAGATTTCTATCAATCAAACAATCCTCTTAGGAGGATGTGACAATCCTCGTAGGAAGTACGAGTATAGTAGAATAATAGATTCGTCAAATAGAAAGGTTTAGTCCCAGTTTTAATCCGCTTACGTTGGCTAGAATTTGTGCTCCCTGATCCATTTTAGCTATGTAAATCTGTAGAATTCGGTTCACAGCTCTTAAAAGTAACTTACTTACCTACTTCCAAAAGTGTCCATTCGCTTTGCACCATTTTTACTCTCTCGAAAAATAATGTTGAAACATGACGCCACTCCGTAGGTTTTTTTCAATTAGGTTGATAATTTGGCTCAATTTAAAAACATTTATAAATCTCTGCTAAGTTTATCATGGATTTTTAATAATTTATGATGATTAATGTTTCCTTTTCATTAACTTTATTGTACTTTGGCAAAACCAATAGATTTTTTTACTTTACCTAATATTTGTTCCATTATGCGTACAATAACGTCCATAATTCGTTCAAATTTCGGAAAATTTCGTAAGCTAACATGGGAAGACAAGTTTAAATCGTAAAGAATTAAGTAATTTCGTATAGATAGTGCATATCGATATACCTGAGGATCATTACTTTTTGCTTTCTAATGTAAAATGTGTACCTAAATCGGAACATTCCGAACCAACCTTCGTAACTTTGTACCACGTGCACGGTGCAAGTCGATCAATGGTGTTGTTGTTTTGTCTGCAGCGCTCGGGCTCGGAAATCTATGACGTCATTTAGCCGCCATTTCACCCATTTCCAAACGCAACCGACTTCGAAAGACCGAGAACCGAGATCGCATTATTACGCTTGTTTCCTGTGACTTCTTCGAGTTGCTTTTGTAGAATAGTTGTTTTTGTTTGGAAATAAATCAACGATTCTTAGCTTTGTAAAATATAATTATGTATGTACGTCGTCATTCAAAACCCAAGAAACTTGAATTCGTTAATATCTCGGACAGGTGCTAGAGGCTGTTTAGCTGTCCCTGCGAGGTGTTAGCTGCAGTTGGACGAAATGTTTTCGTCGATTTATTCGCTGGTTCAAGTGACCGAGTGCAGAGTAAATCAAGTGTGCCATTGTGTGCGCCGTGTAGTCAACTCCCAGCTGCCACTTACACCGAATTATCATTGTGAATGAATGCACCGCGTACCCGTGTTGCCCCGAGTGCCCCGAGCCGTGAATGAGTGAATGAGTGCCACTCACAACGATTGCACCGTCCAACTCGTTTGCCGCCATCAATTTCCGACACCACTTGCACTAACTTTTACACGATTTAATTTTAAACTTTTAGTACTTTCAGAGGGACATTCAATTTGGAAATTAAGCGATCCTATTTTTTTCTAAGCAATATCAAGATAACGTTGATAAAGACATTAGACTTGCGATTCTCTGCGTGAGAAATTTAAAGAAATTGGTATATTAACAGTAGCCTCTCAATTTATTTACAGTAATATTATACTTGTAAAAAACAACATAGGAATGTTCAAGCAGAACAGTGATATGCATAATCAGCTAACTAGAAACAGATTACAGACATAATTTAGTGACGTCATATTTTCGCCTAAGTAGGGTTCAACGTTCTTATATGGGGCTCGGTGTACGTTTTTTCAATAAATTACCTAAGTCAATATGTGATTTGCCTATCCAAATGTTTAAGAAATATGTTAAATCTCAGCTAGTAGGCAAGGGATACTATGATATAAATGAATATATTAATGACAAAGACGCCTGGAAATTAGTGCCACATCCAGTTCCGCGTAGGTAAGACCATATTATGTAACTTTTCATTGTTTTAAAAGATGTGCCGAGGAGTTTCTTTTCGGCTTTTCTTCTTCTCCATGACTATAATAAGCACCTTTCCGAAAAGCCAAAAAATGACGTGCATACGTGTATCAGTGATACGTATATGAATAAATTATTTTGAATTTTAATTTGGCATTTCGCTCTCGGTCTTTCTGATCGCGGCGCTAAACGTATGTCCCGTGGCCGTTTAGCGGATTTGGATAAAGTTTGGCATAGATTGGTACAGAAAATAATAATTTACAGTAACGAGGAAATTGTCAATAACACTTACATTTTTTTGTTGGCGACGGAAGGCTCCACGATGAGCGGCAGGCCACAGTAGGAGTATCCTGTAAAAAGGTCATGATATTATTGGCCAAGTCTATCTTGATATTACTGGGTATCAAGGCAAAGTTACTAAAGCAAGGTAAGCAGTATAATGTAATAAGATCTGATGCAATGCCAGGAGCCGTAACAGTACAAGGGATTCTTGTATGAAATGAAATCGTCTAGCGGGACGTGTTTCACTTTTGTGTTGGAATGAACATAGGTCAGCAAAAATTGGCGGCAATAACCCTGAGCTTGTTCGATTCCACGTATTTCATACACATATTCCCTCAGCAAATACAAATAGGCTCATAACTACATCTGACGAAGCGACAGGTTTAAGTAAAGTAATAACAACATTTTGTGTGAATTTCCGCACGATATGATACAATCTACGATATTAAACATACATTCTGTCTGTGGGCACAAAGTTCTGAATTAATACCGTAAACCCCTTTTAGATCGTCCAGTGTAGACTAAGTTTGACCGAGCGTGAATTAATATGACTCTGACTTGTACATACTCGTATATATTAGCACTGTGCTTGCTTTGAAAGACATTGGACAAGTTTGAGCACTGTTACCTACACAAAGTGATATTTAACCTACCTACCTATTACCTATCAGGTAGTACAGTCCCGTGAAGAGAAAAGTAACCCATCTGTTTGTAAATACATATATATACGTACAGCAACATATCTGTTGCCTTTGATACGATCTTGTAGCTACGTGTCGACCTGTTTTTGCGGAAACTTGTTTTTGTCTCTTCGATGCGACTAAATTACAATTTATATTTTATTACACATTGCACTTTCAATTCATGTGATCGATTGACAAGAAGTCAAGAAATTATTTATTTGGCTTCAACCCATTAATGGCCCACTACTGGGCACGGGTCTCTCCTCTTGAGGAGGCCTAGAGCTTACTCCACCACGCTACTCCAGTGCGGATCGGTGGAGGGGTTAGTGGCCAACCCGAGTGTCGGAAGTTTTCAAACCGCCCGAGGGCCTCCGACATGGCTTAACGACTGTTATCTTATGATAACAACCGGGACCGACGGCTTTACGTGCCCTCCAAAGCACGGAAACGCTCAAGATTGTTTCCCACTAGCGGTCACCCATCCAACTACCGCCGACCGCGCCCGCTGTTGCTTAACTTTGTCGATCACTTAGGATCGACGCAAGCCGCCGGGCTATGAGCGCTTCAAATATTAAATCTTCAATATAATCTTCAATTATTTATTTAATAATCATTTTTTTAATTAATTATTTATTTATTTTATTAAATTTCATGGGCGACGATAGCCGCTTACCATCGGGTGGATCGTCAGCTCGTTTGCCGGCTGTTTACATAAATAAGCATCGATAAGGGAGACGTCGTGTGACGTCACACCATTAGGGTGGCACAGAGGACGACACACAGGTCTTATTCATAAAGTCTGAGGTTCGAATACTGTCATGAAAACTTTAATATTTAATTAGTTTTTTTTGTTTGTTTTATTTTTTGATTTAAGACTGTGATTTAAGATATTAATATACGTTATTCTTAGTATATACGACACCTGAAAGTAGTTTGTTCAGAATCAGTAACTGAATCGATCGTAATAATTTTTACACCATGTCTTATTATTTATTTATATTTTATAGTAAAAATATTTAAAAAATGTTGAAAGTTGGACACCCAATGTAAAACATCGATATTTTGAACAATTATTAATTTATGTGTGAGTGATTCACGATAAAAAAATATTAAACTAATTATTCTAAATAATGGTGATTAATATTTTATGTATTAAGTATAATGATTAGTTAGTGAAATAACCTGGACACCAAGCTTTCTTGCAATCATCCTGATGCCTCGATTTTGTTCCCAAGAAAACGGCTTGGCTTGTTGGCTTTCAAGAAAACGGTTAATCGAACCATGATTTTCTAGATAATATAGAATACGGAATACAGAAATACGGAAGCTAACGAGCGCGCGTAACCTTTGGAACTGTAAATTTCCAAGAAAACAAAAAACGAATTTCAAAAAAACTTTGACTTACCCACATATTTTGTTAAATAGCGCAAGATCGATCTATACCTATGCCACGATGAATGAATGGTGTGACGTCACACGACGACGTCTCGGTAATCGATGCTTATTGCTAAATCCTATACAAATTTCGCGGCGACTACCAAGAGCCCTTTGGTCCAGTCACCAGTGGCTAGGAGGTCTGGCCTCCACTTATAAATTTTTTGGTTCAAATCCTGGCAAGATGATCGGTGTTTTCACATTTATTTTATAATTTGTTGATTCTTGACTTCTTGTTATAAACAAACATAGCATTATGAAATGAAATATTAATTGTGAAATATTAATTATTAAAAATTTAATAATTTTGCTGCATTGAAGTGACAAAAACAGGTCGACAAGTAGCTACAAGGTTGTATCAAAGGCAACAGATACATACGTTGCTGTACGTATATATATTTACAAACAGATGGGTTACTTTTCTTAGCAGGGGACTGTACATACGTCACTGTATGTATAAATACAAAATGTTTTATATGGAAGCGGTCATGCACGATAAATATTACCAATCAAGCTACGGTAGCCAGTAAGTAGCCACTTATGCTTTGATTGCTGGCAAACGCATCGGTGAAATCTTTGGGAGACGCGGACCATTTACCTATCTTCAGATAGCTCGTCCACTCGTCTACTGGCTATGCTGCGACTAAAATACTTATAGGTATAGAACATAAAAAATAATATAAATAAATAACGCTACACACTTATAGCCCCACACTGGGATTCCCTGTGTCGTGGGCTCCATGGACAACACACAAAGACAAAATTACACCCAGACCGAGAACAGAAATTCAAACTCATCATTCAAATTTCCACCAGGACCGTTGGTACTGCGATCCGGCATGGTCACCATTATGCCAGACGTCGAATTATATCGTCGAATATAAAAAAAATGGAACACAAAAATATAAAATATTTTCTTAAGTACTACTGAAGTAATTTGGTTTGTACACTCTTGAGCGTTGGCGTATTTGAAGGAATGATTTATATTGAAACTGGCAGGCTAGGAACTTGAACAAATTATAAGTTCAATAGAGTTCGTGGTTGAATATTATTTAATTTAAAGCAGATGAGTCTACAGTTTGGTTTGTAAAGGGACCAAATTTTCTACGTTATTATTTTGTTTGAACATTGCTGCAATTTGATCAGTGAAGCTGAGTGTTCATTAAAACTTTCTCTTGTATGTAAATTTTAATTGAAAAGCGTACCGTACGATCTTTTGTTACAGCGTCTATAATTGCTAGTGGTGGTGACTACATCCCTATAGGAGGTATACCTCCACCACCCCAACCCTAGTACAGAGAGTTGCTCGCCAAACTTGGCTTAACATTATCTTTGGTAAATACTACCACTGCTCTCGACTCTTTACAGTAATTACACCAAAAATATTTTAACTACCTGTCAAAGCTCACAAAGACTACATTCTTTAAAGACCTAATACATGCAGAATTTCAGAATATACAACCTAACTTGCGTTGGCAACGATAGCTTGGTATCCATGACATGATCAGGTGCAAAGTTACCAAGTTTACAAGCTTGTTAGTTGAAAATTATTAACACTTAGACGCTCCGCTAACGAGATTAAATGCATTGAGGCGAGTTTCACAAGTAAAGTTACCAAGCCTCGTTGCCTTTGGCATCACTTTGAATCTACCAAATAAGTAATTAAATGATCAAGTTAATAAGTACCGTGTAGCTTATCAATGGCTCGATCTGCAGCCGACTGGTCCGGAAAATCAACGAAGGCGTATCCGCCGCGTTTCACAGAGATGTCGGCTACAGCAAGATTATGCTCTGCGAAGAGAGACCTCACAGCTGCCTCGTCCGCTTCCATCGGCAAGTTACCGATGTACAGCTTGTTCATAGCTGAAACGCTTTTCAACTGCTCGCTCATCTTGCCTTCGTAACTCACGGATTACACAGATATCACGGGAAAAAGGAATTCGGTAAGTTCGGTGATGTAATGTATAGGGTACGGTTGACACGACACTCGCGCTTCTTTTGTCTGTGACTCAAACTGACTGTAGATTGAATTTGGAACTCGTCGTTCGTTCAGTTTTATATCTCAATGGCCATGACTTATTTTATTTAAAATTGAAATAAAAATGTATCCGAGTATTTCTATTAGGTTTGTCGAACTATGAAAACATAATATTAATGATATATTAAAATGATTTTAAAAATTGTTTTTGTATTGTATTGTTTTAGGTCATTTCAACTGTCACAATACTATTAGTGTTCTGTGCTGATACCACAGAAGAAATAATATTATAGTACATGATATAAAAAATATTTTTTCAGGTACAGGCAACATGAGGATGATTTTTTAACTTTTCGAATCGCTTTATCTATAAATAATAAAAAGTGAAATATTTTTTATGTATGTATAATTTCTGCTTACATACTTTTTTTATAAAACCACAGAATACATAATAGTAGGTACTATTATAATACCTATATATCACAGTCTTTCGCGTCACGAACTATCTATACTTAATATTATAAAGCTGAAGAGTTTGTTTGGTTGAACGCGCTAATCTCAGAAACTACAGGTTTGAATTGAAAAATTATTTTTGTGTTGAATAGTTCATTTATCGAGGAAGGCTTTAGGCTATCGAATTTTTGGAAATTCATACCCTAAGTGGTTATGATAGGTGTTGGAAGTCACTTTCATACAAGCCAACTTCGTCAGTTTTATAGTTATAAACAATGACATTATATACAAGACATGCCAACACGGCGCTAGAAGTACGCCAGTCGAATGTGCATAAGTATAGCGATTTCAATTCATACAGTTGATAGCTGCCGTGAGTGAGGCCGTCTTTGGGCCGTCTATAGTTTCACCAAAATGCCGAGTTGTATTGAGATTTCGAAAAAATCATATCTCCAAATTGCATAAAAATGATGGATTACATACCATAGGTAAGTACATAAAACGTTATGTTAAATATTGGTACTAATTTCGAATATTTCTTTTAACTTTTACTGACTGTTCCGTACTGAATTTGTTGGTGTGCTAAGTGTGCAAATGTGTGCCATTTGGTCATAGATCTCGTGACGCGCTGTGACGCGAGCGACCTCGAGCGACAAACACTAGCTGTCTTTTTCACTATTATTATGGTTTTAGTAGTGCCATCCCTTTTACATAATTTATCAATGTGTGATCGGTTTAATGAAACAAAAGATAAACGTGTGTGTGTTGAAGCTCGATCGGAACAGATTTTTTGGTTGATTTATAAGGGCATAACGTATCTTTAGTTATAATATCATTGGTTATAAACATGAAAATGTCCTAAGCATACCTTCTTTTTCCATAAAAAAAGCATACCTAGTTTACTGCATTAGCACCTTTTACGAGATTGCATTTGACAGTTACTTTAAGGTGGTTTAATATATTATTATTAATTCCAAGGAAAGCGTCAAATAAAGAATGACAATTATTTTTACTTGACCCATTGATTTATACATCATCACCTAATTTACTTACTCACCCATGACTCACCCACGGATTTTACAACTAACCAACATTTTAAACATTGGCGAAAAAAGATGAATGGCGGAGGGGGTCACTGGGGGCTTCATAAGGGGAGTGCGAAGCCAAAATTTTATACATTGGCAAAAAAATATGAATGGCAGAGCCCCCACTAAGGGGGGAGGGCTCGGAGGGAATGAAAAAAGCTATAGGAATACAAAATGAAATGAGTTAGGTTAGGTCAAGTTAGTTTCGTATAATTTTTTGCTTGCAAAGCGGGAATCCGTCAACATTTATGACGAAGTATAGTTTGGTTGCATAATTAAATTGAAATTGAACATTTAGTTGCCTACTATTAGATGATAATATTAGGTACGTTTTGATAGCCATTCAATATATTTGATGATAATTTTCGGTAAATTTTGATGACCAAAGAACGACGAGTTGTATAAATTTATTAATATATGCTACAAAATGTAGATGCTAAAAATAACTACCGTGCTAAGTTACATCGTAATATATACGTTACATAGTGGCTAATCTATACTAATATTATAAAGAGGAAAGATTTTATTGTTTGTTTGCATTGAATAGACTCCGAACAGTGAACGAATATACTACTAGTTTAATATTAGTTTATTGGCTCCGAAACTACCAAACCGATTAAAAAATTCTTTCACTGTTGGGAAGCTACACTATCTCCGAGTGACATAGGCAATAATATTATATAATTATTTTTTTACTGTTTTTTACGATTTCCTAGTATGGTATATTTAGACGCGCATTGGCGGTGGCTGACTAATTCAGTAGATTTAATTTTTAGACGAGAATAATGATATTAAATAGAAGTCAGTTTAATTAGAACCGTAAAAGTCAGATTCGGTCCATTACTACTCTTATTAAAGAAGCCTTCAGGGTTCTTCCCAACATTCATTCAGTGGAGATTAGTAATAGATTTTGTGATTAAGTTGTAGCCTTGCATGGACCGTCATCCATTAAACTAAGGACTTCATGTACATACTATCAACTTTATATCAAACACGAGTACACTCGACGAAGGTTCTATTAACATTGTACTACAAATTGTTACAGAATGCAATAATGCCTTGAGACTAATGACAGCAATTTCCTGCTTCAGCTTCCATAAAATCGTTTGGTCATCCATTAAACTAAGGACCTCGAGGACAAACTTTCAGCGCTTCATATCGAACACGAGTACACTCGACGAAGGTTCCATTAATATTGTAAACTACAAATTGCTACAGTTTGCAAAAATGCCTTGAGACTAATGACGGCGATTTCCTGCTCCAGTTTCCATAAAATCGTTTTTCTTCGCTTGCATCCGCCCGCTGGTTGTCAGTTAAGGTAAAGACCGCGTGAGTAGAGGTAGTACTTTAAGACCGCGTGTAGGATGACGCTTTGCCTCCTTAGTTACTACTTTTCTACTTAACCTTTTTTTAAACAAATAATTTGGAACGTGCCAAACCATGGAAATCTCTATATCAAAATTTTTGATAAACAAAAAGGTATTTTATTTACCTTTATTTATAGGAATATAGTAGGAGTATGTATACTAGGCGTCAGAGGATTGATAGAACGAAGGTTTAAACTAATTATCTACATAATATAAATATAATATTATCTATACTAATATTATATAGAGGAAAGATTTGATTGTTTGTTTGCATTAAATAGGCTCCAAAACTACAGAACCGATTTGAAAAATTCTTTCACTGCTGGGAAGCTACACTATCCCCGGGTGACAGTTTTACTATTTTTTCCCGAGGCAAAGCGAGAGCGATTTCCTAGTATTATATGTTTAATAGTAAGGATTTTTTTAAGATTGGTCATCTATTCATTCTGACGTCACTATCGGGCGGTCAGGAGTGTCACTGGGAATAGTGAATAACATAGTGGTGGTGTCTTAGCAGGTGTAGGGCTTAGGGAATTTAAAAAATTGTGATCTATACGAAAACCAAAGCAAACCGAGGGCAGTTACTAGTAATAGATACTTTCCAGAATATGGCAGATTAGCAGGCAGCTCGAAGGAAACGTAATTAGTAAAAGTAACAATCCTTCTTTCTTTTCTCTCTAGGCCGTCAACCACAGGCATGTCAACACATCAATGATAGCTGAAGCTAGAGCTGAAGTTTCCCATTTAGACTTCGATCAGGTGACTCATTTCCTCGTTTAAGCTATTTACTTTAAAAATGGTTTTCCCGAAGCAGGTCGCAGCGAAGCGAACTACGCACGGCACGATATTCCATTTTAAATAACATCATCATCATCATCATCATGAGGGCGCCAAATGACTCGTTGTGTTCCGGCATCAGTGATACCTTTGGTGTTGCTGATGTCCATGGGCGACGATAGCCACTTACCATCAGGTGAATCGTCAGCTCGTTTGCCGGCTGTTTCCATAAAAAAAGATAACAAATAATGAAATTGGAATAGGCACAGTAAGTACATAGGCCTCTCGACGCGTTCACCGTTCCGTACCTAATTTATCCGCTTCCGCTGTGGCGAGTGGCGATGCGAAGTGCTGAGCGGCCCAATAGGTACTAGCAGACCGAGTATTACTGAAGAAAATACAGGCATATTAGAAAATGCTAGAAGTTTTATACAGGTGCAATTTGTCTATGTATTGTACGTGCCAGGATAACCTGGTAACAGGCATAAGCCTGTGGTAAGTATTAGGATTAGGAATAATCATGATCATAAGACGTAGGTAATAAAAATGAAAGTTACTCAAAAATACAAACAAAATAGCACTAATGGTTAAAACATAGCAGGCGGGTGAATATTATACTACCTACTACTTCAACGGGTTTCACCCAAAATGATTGTCATAAAAAGGTTGTATAATAAAAGCAATTTCATGTTTCAAAAAGATTTTATTAGTTATCGTTATGGCATGGTAACTATGCCGGACCGCCGTGCCCTAAGGTCCCGGCTTCATTCCCCGCGAGCCGGTTGAATAATGAGCACAATGATATTATATATTAAAAAGAGGCAGATATGTCATAAGCGCGCGCGTTGTGTGACTCAAAAAGTTCCCAATTGGGAACTCTTATTCAGGTGAAGAAAGAGATAGCGATGTAGTTTTGACGCGAGAGCGATAAAGACGTGCGATAAAGCAATAAAACGTGCCTTGCGGACATCGGAACAGATTTTTCGGTTGATTTGTAAGGGCATAACGTATCTATATTTTATTTAAACATCATTGAATGAGCATGAATTTCTGTTCTCGGTCTGGGTGTGGGCCTTGGCATGGCGCCCACGAATCCTAGCGTGAAGTTAAGAAAAACAAAAAAATTGTTGCCGCTGCCTAGTAGTTATCGCGATGACGCGAACATTCGTCGCACGGCGCTAGTGAAGCCACGGTCACGATGTCCAACCTTGCTCCCTGTTCTTCCCTAACCTTGTTACAATTCCGGCGAGGGAAAGTATCTGTTCCCGGTGATCCCGCACGCCCCATGCACTCTCGTTTTTCTTGGCAGTTGGCACTCGGGATTACGGAGATAGAATGGAGAGGCTTACCATTTTTTTTATTGGATTAATTATAAAAAATAAGGTAATACTTAGATGAAATTTTCAAATATGTAGTATTTCATATCATTCGGAATTTTCATTCGTTTTCCGTGCCGTGACAGATTTCGATGAATATTTTCTTTTTATATCTATACTTAATAACACACTCAAATTGTAGTCTAATTGTAGTCTAGTGATGTTTGTTACTCTTTAAAGCTAAAACTACTGATCAAATTTTCATGAAAAGCACACAGCTAGACCTTGATCTCGAATAGGATATAGTATATTAAGTACGAGTAAGCGCCTTCGCTTTGCTTCGGTTTTCTTTACATTTTACACCTTGGGTTACATTATTGGATTTTTATTAAGGATCCCCAATTTTTTTGGTAGTATAAATGTCACCCGGCCTATGGCACCCGGCGATAATGTAGCTTCCCATTCCCGACAGTGAAAGAATTTTTCAATTCGGTTCGGTAGTTTCGGAGCCTATTCAATGCAAACAAACAATCAAATCTTTCCTCTTTATAATATTATAGTACAGATAGAATAACGCAAGCAGAGCCCCGGGCAGAGCGCTAGTATAAAATAAGGCCGTTCTATAAAAGTGAAGCTAGATTTTCACCCCCGATATTAGTGGTGTAGTTGCCGCGAACATTTTCAGCAGCCAGTAGAATTTTTGGCGCGCGACCGTGGATTTTTGCGGCGTCGCGGTCGCGTTCGTCGTCGAGTTGTGGTTTTTATTAGCATTCAGGCGACATTTTTTATTGCGGTGTGGCTCCACACCTAGTTGATGTGGCTAGGCTGAAAGCCGACTGAAAAAAATATGTTCTTTTTCTTCTCGCTAACCGATTTTACGGAAATTAACGAATTTACCGGAATTAACGGATTTTAACTGTTGTTACTTTTCGTTGTTACGTTATCACTTTATTTCTTGGTGTCGTGAATTTCGTATGAGTTGAATGGTATATGGACATAATATGGTATATGGATAATGGATACGTTAGAAAAATCCCGAATTCGTACCTACTCTACTTCTATGTGCCAAGTATGAAAAGACAAATCGCACCCTCAGTGGAAAAAAGGCATAAGTCGTGTTAAGTACTTTGAATTTTAGTTATTAATATGATTGGAAAGAGGGAGAAAAGCTGCATATTATGCTCAATTTTTTTCAAATTTTTATCATTAATCTTGACGCTTTTATGCAAAAAATCGTAATGTTAATTCCTTTGACTACTTACTGATATTTAACAGTTTTTTTGCTCTCTGTAAAATTGCAATTTTCATCTTAGTTATGCCTTTTTTCCACTGAGGGTGTGAAATATCGAAACCTTTTCACAAACTCTTAATAGGATAAAAAACTAGAGAGGTGTCAAGGGACACCCGCATGGAACGAAGTTCCTTTCGATTTAAGTATTGTTTTACGCGCTCAGCAGTGTGATTCAGAAATATGAAACGCTAGCGTGATTCAGAAAGTTGTACAGCGCCATCTAGTTTCATATTACTGAATCACTTCAAAAAGTGTCGTGACAACTTTTCGTAAGAATTTTTTTCCGTCTAGCCCCCTTTCACAACGCGCGATAAGGAACTTCGTTCCAAAAAGTTAAGCTACTTGTTAGTATTATACATACTTAGGTATTTTGTCTGACAGTTTTATGCACATCACATCTAAAATTTATTGTTTGTAGATAAAATTTCACACAGTTTAGAATTGGCCGCTGTAAATAAAAGTGTCATAGGGTGAAGACCTCGTATTATGCGATGAAAAATTAAGTAGTTCTGTATTATTGCCGGTCGGAGACGTATAATTTTGTTTGTCATGCGCCGTGTGTTCAAAGCCTTCAAACGGAATATACTAGGTAAAGGTATACGTGAATAAAAATTACATTACCAAGAAAATAAAAGCTGGAATACCTAATAGAAAGACTGAACGACAAACGTTAGTATTACAGTATTATATTTCTTGAGTCGGGTTGAATAATTCTTTAGTAAGTAGTCAAGTATGATACCTTATTCTAATCGAAAAATTTACTATGTGTATTTACATGTAAATGTTTGTAAATGTCATGAAAGAAAATACAAGTAGGTACCTAGTTATATTTTTTACTGACTGCGCCACGCGGTTTCTCCTGAGTTAATTTGTGGAAAAAAACTAACTAAAATATATGATGTCATACAGCTTATATAGCCTTCCTCGATAAATGGACTATCAAGCGCAAAAAGGATTTTTCAATTCGAACCAGTAGTTTCTAAGATTAGCACGTTCAACCAACAACAACAAACTCTTCAGCTTTATATTATTAAGTACCTATATAATTATTATAAAGGTTTTTTATTTGCATAACGCACGATAACAATCCCGAGCTACTGAACCATAAATCCCAACCAATGATATTATAATGTAAAAAAGAGGTAGATATGTCACTGGCGCGCCGACGATGAAGATTGTAAGAGCAGTCAATTGACCTCGTCTGCTCGTAGTCGTATCAATGACAGAGCGATATTGACTTGTCTTGTATTGACAAGACGATACGCACGCTTTTGTTGTTGTAGAAGTATTTTATATTTGACATACAGCGTTAAAATCAATGAAATAATATCTAACGCGTTAAAATGCCTTCGTGTATTAATTATTGTAGTGTGATTGGTGTAGTGAAACAAAAGATAAACGCGTGTGTGTTGATGCTATTTTTGGAACAGATTTTTTGGTTTATTTGTGTGTTGCATGGCGTATCTATGTTTTTGACGTGATAACGTCTATTAAAACGGAACGCCGGGTGCACGCACGAAAAAACATGACTCATCTGTCGCGTTCCGCGAGCGAGCGAACAATGGAGAAAGCGCAATCTATGAACAAAACTATATACAACAATTAAGTCAGAAAGGAACTTGCTGAAAAAATAGTTTAGTTCAGGAGTTCTAGATGGCGTTGTAGTATAAAGATAAAAGTTTCTAATTATAAGTTAATTTCCAGAGATAATATTATATTCGAGCACTACTTCATCAATGTTTTGTCATGACGTTGTCACGTTTAACTACCGTCCGTAAACCGACTTTAGAGACAACCATTTTTTAAATATCATTGGTCTCAGGAATATCGGGACAAAAAGATTTCCAACACGGTCGGTGCCATTGTTCAGTAGTCTTATTACTTGTAAGCTACTAACTAAAAACGGACAATGCTCAGTTTGAACCAGTGAACCTAGAAGTATGAAACTATGTACAGGAGCTCCGCTTCTTCCTCGTCGTGCCATCAATTACTTGTTCCACCAGAGGCACGAGAAGGAATTGTCATTCCTCGTCGTACCACTGAACGCAGATCTCTTGAGGTGAAGGAACAATTGAAGCAATTAAGAGAGGATTGTTAATGATTTATTACCTAGAGGGGTAAATGTGAGATGAAAGTTTGATTGAGCAGAAAATTAATTTCGTCCAATTTACTTTGGAATTTAGTATCTGAAATACGTTTTACCGGGTTTTTCAAAATTAATCCCCTAAAGGACTAAAAAAGGGATGCCCAATATCTATTGGAGAGCCAATATTTCCGCGGAAGAACATACAGCATCGAAGATAATTAATTGGTCAATAAATAATCAACATTGTGGTAAGTAGTAGTTAGTAGCTCCTCTTTTAGCCCTAGGTACTAAGTAAAGCAAATTAGGTGTAGAAGTCTCCGTTAGCCTACTGACCGATTGATTAAGGAGTAGTACTTACATTAGAGTGTGTTCTGAAGGAATTAATACATTTTTAACCGACTTCAAAAAAAGAAGGAGGTTCTCAATTCGACTGTATTTTTTTATGTTTGTTACCTAAGAACTTTCGATAGGGTTAACCGATTTTGATGATTCTTTTTTTAATCGAAAGCTGGTGCTCGTCGTGTGATCTCACTTAAATTTGAGCGAGATCTGACAATGGCATCCATATCAAAAGCATATGTTTTAATTTTGCATTAAGTATGTGCGCGATAAATGAACGAATAACTCTATATCACGCCAACCGATTTCGATGATTCTTTTTTTATTGAATGTACTTCATTTGAAGTCGGTTCTTTTTTAAATTTTAGATTATCCTAAATAAAATTTTCTAAGCGATTCTGTTACTAAGGTACATTCAGACCAGTAAAAGTAGGGTTCCTGACTGATTAAATAATTTAGAAGCCTAATTAGAAAAGATTTGGGAAGGCATAATCACGTAGTCGCTATGCTATTACTATGGAAAGCATAAAATGTATAGCGGCTCATCAACTAGCAACCTGAATACTTACTACTAGCGCCATCTATCTGTATCAACACGTTCACCTTCGCCCTCGCGCTAGCAACATGATTCATAATTATAAACCATTGAATTGAAGTATTATTAGTACTTAGCGTATAGTACTTATAGAACCGAAACCGCGAACATCATGTATGTCCACATGTATTGGCGCCACATGGCTTCAATCTTCAATGGATTCGTTCGATTTAGAAAAGGAGCACCGGGGCTCAGTTTTGAAAATCGAACCTCCCGGGCGGGACACACATTTTGTTCGAGATGTCTGTTCTATGACATTATACTTCAATGTTATAAACAAAACTTTTCTGATTTCTAATTCAAACAGCAATCTATACATAATTAAGCTGAAGAGATTTTTTTTGTCTGACTGATTTTAAACTATCGAATTTAAAAAATGAATTTAAATAATTATTTTTTTGTGTATAAATAAAATTACTCTATAATCTAAACATAATAAAGGTATATTTGAGTGTGAGTCCTGAAGCGATGCAATAGCGATGACTAGTTTAGGATAATGCAATAAACCCTTCAGCCAATGATATTATATATTAAAAAGAGGCAGATATGTCATAAGCGCGCGCGTTGTGTGACTCAAAAAGTTCCCAGTTGGGAACTCTTATTCAGGTGAAGAAAGAGATAGCGATGTAGTTTCGATAAAGACGTGCGATAAAGCAATAAAATGTGCCTTGCGGACATCGGGACAGATTTTTCGGTTGATTTGTAAGGGCATAACGTATCTATATTTATTTAAACATCATTGCCTTCAGCCATTAGTTTGTCGAGCGGTCGTCTCGGCGGGCCTACCTGGCAACAGACAACAGACAGCTGCCTGATGAATATTTGATACTAGCCAACCCATTTGGGACCCAACAAAAACCTTCTGAGTACCACTTTATTCTTTTAACCTTGGCTCGGATGAAATAAACACATATTTGCGTGAATGTCACAAGAATACAAATGTGACCTGATAGAGACGTAGAAAAAATATTTTACCATAGACTTGCGTATTTTTTTCTTTTTTTTTCTGTTTTATTTTGTTCCAAGGCTAAACTATGTACATGTGTACAATACAAACGTATGTTTCCCGGATAGCTATTACATAGCGTTCTTAGATGTAATACATAAAAGCTTTTCTTCAGGACTGCCTGGCTTTTTAGTGACTCCTTTGGTGTTCTAATGTGCTAATGTCCACAGACGAGTTTTGTTTTACTATTAGATGGCCCAACTGCTACAACCTTCAATTAATTGAAGAAATTACATACTAACATTGAAGTATTATTAGTAGCGTATAGAACCGACACCGCGAACATCATGTACCTATGTCCCAATGCATTGGCGCCACGTGGCTTCAATCTTCAATGGATTCGTTCGATTTTGAAAGGAGAACGGAGGCTCAATTTTGAAAATAAAATCTCCCGGACGGGACTCACATTTTGTTCGAGATGTATGTTCTATGACATTATATTTCAATGCATACTAATCTCTTGCATATGCGTATAGCAGAAAGTAGGCGTATATAATTTGAATAGAGGCCATCGGTCGAGGCTATTTGGGTAGGTAGTAGGTACCGATTGTAATAATTGTTATTAATTATAATAGAATGTTGCTTATACACTCATACCCTAATAGGGAAACATAATCACAGTTATGCGATACAAATTAGCATTAAAATTGTTCAAATTAGAATTGAGTGAGATCAGTTTTGCAAAAATATTTTGAAATATGCCTCTTTTGGAATCGTTAAGTGGTCTGATACTGAATTAAGTGCTTTTAACACCTGGAGCAGAACAACAAGCAATAAAAATAACATCCATCACATACACATACATATATCCATCATAATATACATACTTTACTTCACAAAGATTTACATTAAATAGAAAGTTAGATGGTCGTGGATTCATTGAATTAAAAATTTACACTACACCCAAATAGAAAATTTGCGAAAATACTGCATGCAAAAAGCAACCGACAGCACAATACACAATGCAATAGTAAACATGCCTCACTCTGGAATACCCTTAAACCTATTATGAATAACAACTATTAAGACCCAAAAACCAAAATCCAAAATCAATATAATAAATAAATAAACGCTTCACACTCATAGCCCCACACTAGGATTCCCTGTGTCGTGGGTGCCATGGACATTGGACAACACACAGAGACAAGAACACTGTATGTAGCACAGGGCGCCGGCCCCACTGCCGGCGGTCTAGCGGTCAGAGTTCGGAGTTCTGCGTTCTGCGTTCACTGTTAATGTATGCGGTGTCTTAAGGTCGTAGCTGACTTATACGACACCGCTCCCATCCAACCGAAGTATGAGAATTCAAATATAAACTTAAAATCGTGCTCTGTAGGTACAACTATTGAGTGGCAAGGTTGCGGTTAGCTTGCTTCCCGCGCGCGGGCTGCTAATTTTTGTTATTACTGTAAAGTGCACCTACAGAGCACGATTTTAAGTTTATATTTGAATTCTCATACTACGGTTGGATGGGAGCGGTGTCGTATAAGTCAGCTACGACCTTTAGAATCCTATACACACAAAAGCGGTCAGACCGCGGCGGTCAAAGTGAACGCGCGTTCTGTCGGAGTTCCATTTTTTATCAAAAGAGAAGGTCACGATGTCCGATGAAAATTAAAAACTTGAATTAGTGCGAGACAAACGTTTTTTTTACGACTTCAGACACGAGGAATATAAAAATCGTCAAAAAAAGGCAAATACCTACTTGGACAGAAATCGCCCAAGAAATGGTTACCACTGGTAAGTATTACTGAACTCCAGATTTCTAGACCGCTCGCTGTGTGGGCAACTGTGAACGCTGAACGCAGAACTCGACCGCAGAACTCAGACTGCGCCGGGGCGATGTGTTCGGCGCCTACAGAACAAAAAGGACAGAAAAATGTATCACAGGAGACTGAAAACTGTAAGGATAAAGCGTTGCGCGGTAAGTACTCCCACGACCTGGAACAAGATCATGAGATATAGCAAGAGGAGGATCATTTGGTTATTCTAACGGTTTTCAATATTTTGGTTAAATCATAATAACTCCTTTTTTAACAAAATTACAATCAATTGATTTTACAATCAATTAATTGTACGTGTAACGGGTTCCTATAAATGACATACATGTACATCACAATCCATCATAATTTGACTTCACGGATTGAAAAATCACAATCATAAATCATTTGATTGTCAAGTAGTACGTTAATCTTCGCCTATTTCATTTCATGAAATCTGCAGAAAGAGTTAGCAGAGCCATCTATATTACGTAAAAAGAATGTAGGACAGGATAGGTAAGGAACTATTTACCGCACAAATAGGTAGATGGCGCCCAACTGGGCAGTTGCCCATTGGGTTTCTAAGTGCCAATCGCTATGAAAGTTTAAATTTTACTGCCATCTATCAAAAATAAATGTCACTTCTATGAATTCATATTTTGGACCTGGGATATGAATTGCTAGGTAGATGGCGCTATAAGTAAAAAATAAGAAGAAAAAATCTGAAAATCGCAATAAATAAAATGGTCATACCTAAATGTATTTGCAGTTAATAAAATAAAATGATCGCGAACAGTGTGAACGACAGTTTTCCGAGAGTTTGTTTCCCAATTCCTTAGAGTAATAATATTACAAATTCAGTCTATCTTTTCGTTAGAGCGATGTTTGGTTGTAGGTAGTACGAACATAAACTTCGGTGAAGTTCGGTCGGTGTGATGTGAGAGTCCAACTCGTCTTGGCCGGTTGATTTACGCATTCATCATTATCATAAAAATGCATTGTCGTCGGAACCAAGTCGGTCCCGGTTGTTATCGTAAGATAACACTCGTTAAGCCATGTCGGTGGCCCTTGGACGGCATGAAAATTTCCGTCAACTGGGTTGGCCACTAACCTCTCCTCCAATCCACACTGGAGCAGCGTGGTGGAGTATGCCCTAGGCCTCCTCGAAAGGAACGGGCGCGGCGCGCAGCGAAGACTTGCATACTGAAATTATATTTTAACTTATTCAAACTTTTATCCGGTTTTCCTGGGAAACCTTTTAATTTTCCGGGATGAAAAGTTGTCTAAAATATGACCCAGGGTATCAGTAACAACTTTAGCAATTTTCATCGAAATCCGTCTCCCAAACAGATGAACCGATTTAGATCTAGTTTTTTTGTCTGAAATGTGACTTTATTGGGAGTGTTCTTAGCTATGTTTAGTGTAAATAAAACTGTCCTTTTTTTAAATTTTAATTTAAAATTATTGGTCAAGTTTGCCTCCCCGTGCTAGCTAAATGGTAGATGTTCGAGCTGTGAAAAAATTCACAGCAGTAGTAGGCATAATTATGTATAATAATAACTATAGGAAAACTGTCATGGCTAGGTAATATTTTAAGTAGTTAATGAGTAATAGTCGATGATCTACGAAATTGCGTGTGGCTTGTTTTTTGGACGGTTTTTTTACTATGATAGAATTTTCTCTGGTTCCAGTCATTCAACGGCAATTTTTTTAGATAACTAAAAGGTAACGATAAGAAGTATTACAAACAACATACCCAGTGGTTCAAATTATATTTAAATGCAAAAAAACTCTTAAATAACATAAACTTTGTAAGTACGTAACGTTATAACAATAATAAGCTAGCTATTTAACCTAACTAATAACAATATGAATTAAGATAATTTCTATAATGTATGCTGTTAACTGAATAACATAAAAGTACTTAATTATATTATACAGAGTGTCTTGAAACTAACTAGGGATATTTTAAGTTCATAAAATATACCTACTTAATTACAAATTCCATAAAAAAATTCTGAAGCTCAAAAATTTCAGTTTTTTTTAGTTTTTTTTAGTCTTAATTAGGTACTTCGAAAATTAGCCCATTATCATTTTTTTTGTAATTGCATTGCTTGACAAAGATATTGTCTACAAAACCACACCAAAATCATTGCTTTGAGTAGCAAGAATTGTGAGTTATCGCAGTTTAAACATGAGCCATAGCTACGCAAGGAGTTTGGGACTCTCGCGTGGCTCATGTTCAAACTGCAATAACTCTTGTCTTGTAACTTAGAACAATAATTTTGGTTTTGTTTTGTAGACAATAAATCTTTGTTTTTCTTTGTGTTTAATACTGACACTCGTAACCTGGCTCTTATAACCCCATTGACTGGCTCTCATTACCCTGATTTGCGAATAATAGGGAATGATGTTTGAGGGCCAAAACTACTTTTTTGAAATATTAATACTTGCGTGTCCTAATACAATTGATTAATAAAGGAGTTATGTTTAGTGATAGTCAATTAGCTGTAGAACATTAAGCAAAAAGATGCAATGCAAAAACTGGTTCCTGTTAAGAATAAGGGTCATAGCACACCTATCAGCTCGGAAAGGGATCGGCACCGTATCGCCTTTCGCTTCGCCGTCAATCAGGCGTCAGCCTAATGTAAAAAGCGGATCAGCAGCTTCGGTACGTCGCCTCAGCTACCGCGCCGCGGTTCATGAACTTTTCCCGAGGCGAGGCGATTACGATACGTTTCCGCTTAGTAAGCATTGCAATACTTGCAATAGTTGCAATAGTACAAAGAATACTGGACGGCTCGAGTTGATACAGTGACGATACCTTTCCGAGCTGATATGTGTGCTATGACCCTTACACTTCGCTTAGCTTAAGTGGCGCCACTTCCCTCGTGTTGCCCTACCTCTTTAATATACTCGTATTTAAAAACCTTAGCATTTATTATATTTATGCAAACGCAATCTCTCACCTACTATTTTTATTTAAATCCGGACTTTCCTTAAAACGAAATAGTAATAAGAGTTTACAATATCTACGTATATTTCTTCGTAACAAAAGTCTACTCTAATATTGTTATTTTTTGATTACCTATAAAAAAATCTTGGCTACGATGCATCGACAATATTAAAAATACACTAAATATATTACAGTTTTTCCTTTATATCTATTACTTACACCCAAAAACTAATTAAACTACTTTTTACAATCCAGTCTCTTCCATACGAATGCGTTTGCCAACGAAGTAACCTAAACGAATGAAAATATCAGTTCGTTTTAATCACAGATATAGATATACCTAGAACGCAAGTATCACTATATCTAGCATGAAAATGAAAAACTAGCACCGAAAAAGTATC
Organism: Thymelicus lineola; assembly: GCA_963932265.1. NCBI lineage: Eukaryota > Metazoa > Arthropoda > Insecta > Lepidoptera > Hesperiidae > Thymelicus > Thymelicus lineola. The sequence continues at coordinate 8,681,841 of OZ010680.1, forward strand.
TATTTGTGTATTACATTCATTACTGTTTTAATATTTGAAAAGTAATAATATCTCATAAGTAGCAATAATACTTAATCATTCGATTAAGTCCAGAGACATCTAAATTTTTCGGCAAAGACATCTATTAGAACATAATAAAAAAAAATTAATGGCGGCCATTCCAAAAGGAAGAAGGCTAGAATAATAGTAATAGTAATAATAGTAATAGTAGAAGGCTATATTTGATTTTAATAAAGAGGTGGTCGCATATCGGCACACTAGTGGTTGCCCAGGTAGTAGCACTAAGTTTTCACATTTTTACTATAATTTTTAATTTACATCTTTTTATTTGATACTAATATCTACGTATATCTATAAGGTGACCGCCAACCGGCAAACGGACCCTTCCTATTCAAATTTTCATTCCTATCATTCCTACAAAATTTCATTCTTATTATTCTTATTTACAAAGCGAACGAGCTAAGGGGGCGTCCATTAGTTACGTGAGGGGTTTAGGGGGGAGGAGATCGAGCCGAATCTCATCATCTCAGGTAATTTTTTTTCGCATGAAACAATTTTGAGTGAAACAGTGTTTTATTAAGTAAAACATGTTCCTTAACTAAAATGCTAAATGGGTACCACAGATAGAATAGCACATCTAAAACAAAGTGCACATTATGAAAATATAATTAAAAAAAAACGTTTACATTTTTTTTCCAAAGTTTGTGGAATGTATAAATACAATTATAATTTTGAAGAGTTACTTGAGATTAGGGGGATGGGGGATTGGGTTGAGCCAAATCTCACTACATCTCACCAATGGGATGAGGGGGTCTGAAATCGCTTAAAACACCTCCAGTAATTTATGGACGCCCCTTATGGATCGACACGTGGTTCTCTTCCAAGGTTTCGCTTAACCTCGAGGCTCGCGGCGGCTCAGCTGGACTCACACCTGGTCTTCCGGTTCCTCGAACTCCTGCGCCTCCTGGGCCTCCAGCTCGCGGGCCTCCCGCTCTTCCTCAGGTTGTTCTGGGATCATCTCTAGACGCGAGTGCAGCCGAAATTGCAGGCGGGACTCGAGAAGATATCCCGAAAAATCTCTCCTGGAATTGGATTACTGGGTTAAAAACGCGTATACATTGCTTTGTTTATAGAAAATTTTAACTGCTAGTTCGTTTAAGTGTATCGGTTGCAATAGAGCAGTGATATCTTGGTTTGAAGTTTGGACCTAAGTTCGGATCCAGCATACACCTTTCATTTTCAAAAGTTTATCACTTGCTTCAGTGAAGGAAAACATCGTGAAGAAACCTGCACATGCAAGAGTTCTCCATAATGTTCTGAAAAGTGTGTGAAGTCCACCAATCTGTACTGGGCCAGCTTAGTAGACTACTCGTATAGCCTCCTGCCTAGCCTCGATATCGGTTGCAGATAGCAATAAAAAATGTTTTTCAAATGTCATGAATTTAACATTTGACGAATTTATTTTCACCCATTGAATCGATAGTCATTAGCATTTGTATTCATATCAGTCTACGTCCAAGGTAATAAATGAAAATACACTCTGTATTTACATTACAGACCGCTGAATCATTTGCGATTCTATATTTATATTACTCGTACTTATAATATTGTAATCTCATAGTTGAGTACGATAACATGCATCACATTCACAATACGATTTATCATGCACCACATATTATTATGAACTAATATAATAACGTACACACATTCACAATAAAGCAGACATCAATAAATAACATTTTAAATACAAGTTTTCATTTTGTTATTGCGATACTTGGATAGTGAACAGGGCATTCAGAAATTAATTTTAACGAATTTTCATCGAAGCTTAATGATGCAACACTTGGTCCGTACACACTAATCGAGCAAGTTCAATGAAAGCTTGTAAAAACATTGCATTGACGTTACATTAGATAATACTTCATATATAAGAAATTATCGCCTTTATTTAAGCAAAAGTGTATTAATGATTTCTTTTATTAAAGGCCTTTACTGCTTTTAATTTTACACCACAGAAAAATAATATCTGGAAAAAAGCATACACTAGGAAAAAACACATCAACTGAAAAAAACACATTTACACAACAAGTGCACAACAAATAGACAAAGAGAAACTAAATGAATAACAATCAGAGATGAGCCGTCTATGTGTTTTACCGAATAGCACATCAACTATATCCTTTTTTAACCAGTCCTATTTAGGAAAACTTACGATCCAACCAGAGTCACTAACGGTTACATAAATAGCTCCTTAGTATAATCACCATACAAATTCTTTACTAACGAGCGATTTGAGTAACCGTTAACTCTGAGTTGGGGCGTTACACTGTTAATTTTTTATATTCCCTAAAAAGTAGTGTAAGTCTCATCTAAAAACATCGCCTATAAGTTTACCGGATAATTTAACTACAATACGAGTACGATATTTTGACCCAGTTGCATGAATCGTGTTCACGCCGGAACTGCGGTGAAGTAGTGTTGCCAAGTCAGTGAACCAAGAAGTGGCTAAAACACTTTTAAAAAGTGGCTAGAATGTCAAAATTTCGTACCCTTTAAAGTGGCTAAAAGTGGCTAAAAATTTTGTACATTCTTTTTGGACCGGGAGATAAAAAAAACACTATTAAACAATTATTTTTTAATGAAATCAAACATGGAAACATAATTATTTGTATACCAGGTGGGATTGTGGTCAAGCATTAACTTATTTGTGTAAAAAAAAGTTCTGGTTCCGTTACCAGGAAAGAATATTTTTAAAGTGAAACTTTTATTACATCGTCTCAAACTTTTTGGTCTGTGTGTCGCATGTCGCGTGACGGTCGGCCGCGGAGTGGGTGTAAACTTGTAAAGTAAAAGGCGCTCGACAGAGCAGCCTAGGCCAATATGGCGGCGCTACGCCGATGGTTCGCAGGCTGCGAATCGCAGCTGACCGTGTAGTGTGTATACATACATATAGTCTATACTATAGACTATTACTCATTTCTGTCAGTGCTCCACGCTATTTATTGTTTTTATCAGTGTTTAATGTAAATGTTGCTATTTCTTGCTTTTGATAAACAACGACACAGCTAGTAAGTCCGAAAAACTGATCAACGAGGATTTTTAATACCCTAAGTCGATGCCATTTTAATACCCTAAATCGAATATTTATCCAAAAATTTTTAAGTGAAATGTCTACAATACGAAAAAAAGTTTCACTTATACCTACCGTGGTTTCATAAAACCACACAATCACTTTTTTCTTTTTTACCGATTTATTTAGAACTTCCGCCGGTATTTTGTAGGAAGCACATGTTTGGTTATTTTTATTTAAATAGTTCTTTATTATTAATACAATTAAGTGTGTCTACACTCATTTTATTTCTATGCTTTGTCTTTACCACACTCATCATACTAAATAATATTTCTACTTCAGCATTTGATTGTGGTAAAGATAAAGCCGTTAAAGCCAAATCACTTAAAAATCGCTGCGTCGCCCCGTTCGGCGTTCGATAAGGTAGTAGGTATTTCCCGACTTTCCCGTCCTGTCCCGAAGTTACTCTATGGTTAATGGTTATTAATTCCTGCGCAAGCAAGATGCCATGGACAATATTCGTTGAGAAATAAAATATGTCATAGAGTGACACTGTAAGGGCCACTAAATTAGGTTAGGTTAAATGTCAATGTCAAGTAATTATTAGCTTGTCGAGTCAAACCTCAAAAGTTGCTAGAATTGTGGCTGAAATATTTAGCCAAGAATATTTGACATTTTTGGCTAAAGGAATCTAAAAAGTTGCCAGATCTAGCCAAAAAGTGGCTAACTTGGCAACACTGCGGTGAAGTGGAAGTTTTTACCAGATAGTCTTATTATCATGGCAGAGAAACAGAACTGAACCAAATATACCTATAGGATAGGATGGTCTGGCGAAACATACTCCTCCAACTGGGTGGAAATGATACAAGACATATCTTTAGAATTGAAGTGGCTTATCTAAAAATTTTAAGAAAATGACGTTTATACATTGAACGGCATAAAACATGTCGCACCTTTAGAATTATATCCAAAATTCGTATTTTTTGGTAATCGCCAAAAATGTAATTGAAGAATTGGGCATTTTTTTATTATTTATTGGGCATAGAATTCATGTTTTTATTTCGTTCAATGTATAAAAGTCATTTTCATAAAATTTTTAGATAAGCCACTTCAATTCTAAAGGTGCGAATATCATGAGTACCTACCCGTATTATAGATATACCTACTCCATTCTAGTGCATCATTAATTATTTTTTTATGTAATTCCATAAAAATTCGTGCTAGAGTTATCTAAAAATCATCAAATCAAATCATCTTAAAAAATTAAGTAGATATAGACGGAAAGATCATTCTCATCACCAAAGTCAGATTTTTTACTTATTTTAGTAAGAATCAAAATTGAAATATGATTGAAATATTTTAGATAAGTTTAAAATAAATGTTTTTAACAACAACAATAATACAATGCATATTGCGCATCACCATTCACCTGTTAGTTAGTCGAACTAATACAAAGCTACAGAACTTTAGGGAACATACCAAACCACGTGCCTCATTTAGGGGGGGGGAGGGGGGGTCTTCAAAACACCACGATTGGTCACAGAGGGGAGGGGGGCGGGGGGGTTTAAGTTTTTGTCACGTAGTCAATATTTTAGCAACCATTGCGCCACAAAGTCGTCAAATATAAGCAAAATTATTATTTTTTAACACTGTTTTTGCAAAAAAGTATTGAAAACCGTATTTATCAATTACCACGTGAAAACTAGGGGGGGAGTGGGGGGGGGTCTTCTCGTATACTACGGATGGTCACGAAGGGGGGGTAAAAAGTTGGAAAAAATGGGTTACGTGGTTTTGGTATGTTCCCTTATAATAGTTTTACTAACTAAATTGAATGTCAATATAAAAGTCTGACTATCCGTTTTTTTGGACTAGTGCGTTTGTGTAGCCGGCTCATCTTTAGATATACCTACTTGTTGAGGACATTTTATCAATACTTTACAACATCAACAACTTGTGAATACAAAAGAAACTAAATTAGGCAACTGATAGCGTACTTGTATACATATAACAACTCGCACACAATATGCAGCGTCCTCGCATCACTAGGCAAAATGTCACAGAGTATAAACATTTTATAATATTATGATTTAATTTTTAGGTATTTATTTATATACAGGCATTACTGACATTAGGTACTATTATATTATACATATATTCTGTGATACAGGCCAAAGGTTTCATATAGGATAATACATATACTCGTAATAGAAAACATTGAGATAGTAGCTAAAAGGGTAGGTAACATTTAATAGATGGAGTATGTGTCAAACAAACAGGTATTTTTTGTTTCTGATGCCATTAAATTGTTGACTGATGGTCAAAGGATTCCCCACTGCAGTCAATATAAATTAAAAAAATATAAAAGAGTAGCTGCGGTGTGGATGCACCATATTGGATAAAGGACAATATGAGTATATTTCTTTCCACTTTTAAGCATGTGTCGCGCGTGTGTGTGTATAAAATCAATAAGGTACATGCAGTCAATATTAACTAATAATATTATTACTAAGAATATTACTAGTGCTTATGATACGTCATACAATTATTAGAAATAATATTCTTACGAAAACATGCATCCATACTGTAGTGTCCATGTAGGTTTAATTAAATTTTACGCTTAAACTATAAATGTTATCTGCTTTCCTCATGCATAGTAAAAACGTGTTTAAAAAGAGGGTTAATGCAATTTAAAATGACACAATGGTCCGTGTGAGCGACATGCTTAAAAGAGAAAAAATACAATATTCTCCTTGCGAATGAATACATAATATAAATTTAACACAGCTTTTAGGTTAACAATCCAACAGTATTGATAAAAGTCCTTCCAAAAATATAACAAGTGTCACAATATTTAACACTAGAAAGACCAGAAAGAAGTGGTCAAATTGACGATTTTATGACGTTAAATAGTCATATCTTTAAAAGTACGCCTTGTTTGAATACGACACTCATTGAGATTTAATATAAATACATTATCTAAATTATATCTTGAAATATAATAAGTTATATCTACATACTAAGACCACTGTCGTCAAAATGACAAAAATTCTTGGAAAATGTATAAAATATTATCTATACTCGTATATCAAAAAAGTCATTTGTATTAAATGTGTTTCTAGTTAAATTAAGTAAAAATAATAAACTATAATCATATTTTACTGTATAAAACTTAACAATATTTTCACATCAACCTTAGTAGACATAAAGGAGTCAAAATGACGACGTTGGTCTTTTCTACAACATGCCTTCTACAACACAGTGCAAACTAAAATTGAAAACAGGGACTCCAACCATATTTGTACTTATAAATAATGGGTTTTGTATTTTCTAGGTAGGCTACGAATGCCGGTCTTTCTAGTGTTAACAACTTAACATTTCACATACAAACCATATTCGATGCTCTGGGCTGAATCCATATCTTTCATCCAGTGGCTGCCTCATGGTTAACAGGCAATATGGGTGGCTTCCACGCTTCCGCATGCAGGTAACCCTGCAGATCAGCCTGATTAGCTGGATCCTCCTCTCCACCCCTCGACCAGGCACTGGATGTAGGTTTCTCCTAACAAACAAATCCAGTACATATAACATAATACCTGATGTTACGCAGCAAGTTCCGACCGCGAACATGCTCACCGACAGTGATCTGGCAACACGCGATCTCAAATAACGCGTACGGAACCAAGAACGTATCCTCCTGAATGTCGTTTCTCAGTCTGGAACAACACGTTACACCGTCTTACTGTTAATCGGTTTATACGCAAATGTCAATAACGCTTACTTTCAATTTCGCAAATTGTTTACAATTTTCGAGTTTGACAGTGGAGAAGCGATTCTTCATTGAATGACACTACATCACCACAAAGACATCTCATGCATGCAAGTGGTGTGGACGTTACAGGTGCTGCCACACAAGTATTGTCTTAAATCATTCCATGACAGCACTGTGGCGGCACCATAGCTTGAATTGTAAAGCTGTGACGTTGTCGTGTCGCCCAATATAGAAGTAGCATGGTAGATATAATGGTATTTAAAATTTTAACAGCTTGACCTTATGCGTATTTGACTGTATGCGTATAATCCGTTGATGCTGCGAGCTTCGCCCAGTGTTACATGACTTTAAGCGGTGCACGTGGTTAGTTACAGAGTAAGGGATGAATTATGCTACACCGAGCCGGGCACGACACGATCCTTGCCCCGGACGAGGCACGGACGAGGCAAGGATTCAAAACTTCACTAACATTTTATATGACGCGGACATCGAATGTTTATGCTACACCGTACGAGTCTCGTAAAATGTTTAGTGAAGTTGCTCATAGACACTGTGGCCAG
>OZ010680.1:8689439-8737529 GCA_963932265.1 Thymelicus lineola
GGTCTGAATTTTTGGTATGTTGTAGCCCTAACCGTACTGATCAAAAGTCTTAATGGGCACGACCCCCCCAAATGCGTATTTTGTCCTCCAGGGGGCACTTTCCCCCCAAAGTCTATTTATTCTATTTCTGCGGAATCATTCTGAATTTTTAGTATTTTGACTGCAAAATGCTGCCCATTGGGACTCTTGTTTGGCATGATTAGGACTGCCTAATCATGCCAAACAAGAGTCCCAATGGGCACAACCCCTCCAAATGCGTTTTTGTCCTCCAGGGGGCACTTTCCCCCCAAAGTCTACTTATTCGATTTCTGCGGAATCATTCTGAATTTTGACGTGATAACGTTTATAAAGACGATGAGCCTGAAAGGCATTCACGAAAACCGAGTAACGGCCGCTCACGTCACGGAAGCGCGCGCAGCATTAGAGAGAGAGGCACGCTAGACCGGCCGTCTCTCTCCCACTCAAGCGTAATCGGTCCGCTTGGAAGGCATTCTCGAAAACGTGGTAACGAGCCTGCTCACGTCACGAGCCACAACGCGCGCAAAGTATCGAGAAAGAGATACGCTGAATAATAATAAAACGAAATATATATCTGTAATTTAATATGTAAAATTGTAATTTTCATTCTATTTCCCGTTCCTAATGTGCGAATTGACAATATTTATATCATAAATTATTCTTCTACGAAATAGACGTTATCACGTAAAACCATTGTCCGTAAACCGACTTTACAGACAACCAATTTTTTTTTAGTATATTGTAGTCCTAATCATGCCAAACAAGAGTCCCAATAGGCACGACCCCCCATATTGCGTGTGTTCTCCTTCCGGGGGCGCTAACCCCCCCCCCATGTTCTATTTATTTGATTTTAGCGGAATAATTCTGAATTTTTGGTATGTTGTAGTTCTAACCGTGCCAATCAAGAGTCCCTATAGGAACGAACCGTATTCCGTAGGCGTATTTCCGCCACCTGAAAAAAGAAAAACCCCCAAAAGCTAATTCATTTAAAACCTACATTTTTTCAATAACTTTCGGAGCGTTTTTTTTTGCAAGGGGCAACCTCCCCTACCAAGTTCATTCATGTGATATCAGTGGAATCGTTCCGAATTCTTAAGTATGTTGTAGCCCTTACTAATGCAATGTAAATCCCTAATGGGCACGGTCTCTTAACTACATATATTTATTCAGAAATCCTACAAGTTCTTAATGCCCTGTTATTCGTGTGAACTTCAACATTTTTCTTCATACTCAAAATTCAGATCTTGTTGTTAAGATTTTTAGTGTTATTAAAGCTTTAGGGGGTTTTTCTTTCTCCAGATGGCGGAAATACGCCTACGGAATACGGTTCGTTCCTATAGGGACTCTTGATTGGCACGGTTAGAACTACAACATACCAAAAATTCAGAATTATTCCGCTGAAATCAAATAAATAGAACATGGGGGGGGAGGGTTAGCGCCCCCGGAAGGAGAACACACGCAAAATGGGGGGTCGTGCCTATTGGGACTCTTGTTTGGCACAATATACTAAAAATTCAGAATAATTCCGCAGAAATCGAATAAATAGACTTTGGGGGGAAAGTGCCCCCTGGAGGACAAAATACGCATTTGGGAGGGTCGTGCCCATTGGGACTCTTGTTAGGCATGATTAGGACTACAACATACTAAAAATTCAGAATGATTCCGCAGAAATCGAATAAATAGACTTTGGGAGAAAGTGCCCCCTGGAGAACAAAATACGCATTTGGGGGGGGGTCGTGCCCATTGGAACTTTTGATCAGTACGGTTAGGGCTACAACATACCAAAAATTCAGACCAATCCGCTGAAACATAATTTCCAAACAATTAGTGCGGGGTCCTTTACAGAAGAGCCATTTTAAAGTTTTTGCTTTCCGAGTCGTATTATACGTCTTTGTATTGCTTCAAAGTGTTTGTTCTTTGCATGAAATACGATCCATTTGTTTGTGAATATGGCCATGTACTATGCAGGTGTCAAATATTTTTTTGTTAATTGTTATTAATATTTTTTCAAAATAAGGTGTACATTTATGCCTTTCTTCCACCAACATTTAAATTGTAATTATGACCATATTTATCTTTCGTGTTTTAATGATTTTGAAATAGAAAAAAATTAATTTAATGAAAAAAAAAATTATTATACATCTTTTTAGGTACTTCTGTTGAACCCTTGTACCACCGAAGGTGCGATAATATTTTATTATTTATATTTATTACTAGCTGAATACAAGCGCATACATAGCATTGCATATGTATTTGAAAACGAATAACATAATCGTACTTCCTCCTAATATTATAAATGTGAATGTTCATGAGGATGTATGGATGTTTGTTATTCTTTCACGCAAAAACTACTGAACATATATAATAAATTCGTTCTAAACATGAAAATTGAAACCATTACCATTATTTTTGAAATTATATTGAACAATAAAGTCAATTAACCGCTCTTTTACTAATAACTACTTTATGCTGTACAACTGCTCTTTCTGTGTCAGCAAACGGCATCAAGTTCAAATTTTGGGACAGACTATATTTGTCCCAATTAGCCTAATAGGGATGTTGACTAATTGTAGGATTCAATTAAATTTTATAGATAGGACCTTAATATTCACGAAAAAAATATTATAAAAATAATAATCTTCAATTTAAAAACAAAAATTGATAAATAAAAATCATTATCAAATTTCCCACCAAAAACGTTACGTGACGTCACAATCCGTTATTCAATACTATATGTCTGCTGAAATTAGTTGAATTTGCATATAAAATACTTTCAATGACGTCATAAGCTCAAAATCGCGTTTGAGGTCACGTGACAGTGAGTACAATTTTTAACATTTTAAATTAATGATATTTACTTTATTGTGATTGATTACGATAAAAGAATCATATTTTAGGCCTTTAAATGTTACCACTAGTATTTTAGACAAAAATTTATAGTAATTTATAATTAGTGTAAACATCCCTATTGTCCCAGTTAGCGGAAAGTCAAACTTTCCTAAACTTCTTCCTAGAGAACTTACTGGATGACTCGGTCAAGGGCCGCCAGTGCGTCTGGTACGCGATGCCCAGCATAGTACAGCGCGCCCCGAAGGTATTGCAGCAGAGCTTCCCGATCTGCTTCACGCGCACCCTGCGCCTGCGGTGCCCGCCGTGCACCCCTTCCATTTGCCCGTCCGTTCACCATGGCGACGTCGTTTATCACCTATAAACAAAACACACACAACTCTATATAATACAATACATTTAATGTCATTTCTACAGCCGTACGTACATACACACAAACATATTTAAAAGTAGATACAAACATAATATTACTATCGGAAAAAAATGTCCGGCCACGCGCAAATATAACGGTTCTGTTTTGACTACGGAACCCTAAAAAATATTGCTGCATGATGCTTATAATGTGCATAGTGGCCTAAAACATGAAGCTCACTTAGCTTAATAATGTCGTTGGTTAGGTATGTCTGATTTTCAACGACTCCAATCAGTAAGTCAGCCAATCAGTAGTTACTAATTACTATGGCTTAATAAACAATTCTCTTTATGGCTTGACGGACTCAATCAAACTTCCATAAAACTATAAAAGTGCTATCTTGTAAATAAAATGGCAAATTTGAGGAGTAAGGGATGAAAGAGAATTTTTAATGTTTTTATGGATATTGACAAAAACCTGTATCTCAAAAAATGCACAATTTTTACACTGTACGTAAAAATTGTGAATTTTTGGAGATGTGCATTGTTGTTAAACTGCAGGATAAGATTGGGTGAAAATACATGTTTGATTTGAATTGACATAAATATTTTTGGACAATAATACAATAAAAATTTGGGGATTGCTTGTTTGAATTTGCTTTGGGAATTTTATATGAATACTGTATTGTTTGAAAACATTTATCACAGTATGTTATAGCACAAACAGAATATTTTTATTGACTTCAATTCAAGATCAATTGTTTCATATTTATACAAAACGTTTTTATTTCTCTCAACGTAATCCATTACTTAGCTATCTTCTTTTATTTTGATTAGTATTATTTATCTATAGATTTTTATCCGATGTGTGAAATGTTTTGACTTCACAAGCTTTCATTAATTATTACTAGACTAGAGGGAACTGTCTGGCAGTGATCCTGTGCTGTAATCAGTAATTTAAATGAAAAATGCTGCTATGACGTGATATATTATCTTTGGCTCCGTATTCTTATCCGTAGTCCACTCCATGTTGAATCAAGCACTTGTCTTATGTTTTTCATATCTTACGCCGTTCTTCTTTCCGATTTCCTATAGTAGTGGTAGTGGGAGAAATCATCATCATCAGAATGAATGATCACTTTATCTTCCTAACCACATTACTGATTCTCAACAGAATAGAATACCTTTTTCGTGTTCTACGTCTTCCAATTACCGTGTTCTACGGCTTTCAGGCCAAAAAATCCACGGTTTTTTTTTATTCCGAGCGCTGAACCGATACTAAATATATTGGCAGCACTGGACACGACTCACAGTTGATCTTTTACCATATAAACACAGCTTTTTATCTAATGTTTACGGCCGTCCAAGCATTGGCAACAGTGGCCTCAACCTATCAGGTGAGGTTGTCTTCTACTAAGGAGAATGTGTTCTACTAATAGATTTTTAATCAAAGGATCAACTAATTGTAGTGGGGGGAGGGGGGGGGGGGCAGAATTACTACTGCTTACCCTAATAGAAAACAGGAAGGAGTTACAAAATGCGAGGCTGAAACCATTTCAAAAATAAATGAGTTTTCTGTCTATACAGCGAACGTTCATTACTTCCGACGCTAATACAATTTCGTAGCAAATGCAGATGCAGATTGGCAATCGAGACCTTTACAATGTTTTGTTGGATAGTACAATTCGATTATAAAAAAATTAAGGTAAAATTAAATAGAATAAATGTGAAAAAAATTCAAAATATCTGTAGAAATTGAAAAGTTATGGGTTTGAAATTGCGTTTTTCAAGAATAATTTGTGTCGTCTCAGAACCTGTTCCATGCGGCTCGTAACACAACACCTTTTGATTTTGCGTTTGATATGAATAAAATAAATCCATCACAGTATATAATTATATGAATTTTAGGCAAGATAATCCTTTATATTGTACGGGGTCCTCGCGGCTCGCATGACTACGGAGATAATACGTGTGACGATCTAGAACAGGTGCGATGACGTCACATACTCTAATCATTTATGTTTCAGCCATATATTGAAAAATTGTTTGGTGATTTATATGTTTTTCTATATTTTTTTTTGCGTTAAATGTGTATAGAATTTTCAACATCATGAAACGTCTCCATTGGTACGACGATGAATATAATTTCAGCGATCGATCTTTTGCCTCACGAATAGCACGACACATCAATCGATTATGAATTTTGAACGGCATATTGTTTTCTTGCAAATAAAATAGTATAACATTTAAAAAGGGGTTTGATTATAAAGCTTTTGAATATACATAATAGCGCCAACATAGCTGAGCTGCTTTTTCCACTTCCATACTTAAAAAGCACTTGATCAAGCCGATCATTATGTGATCCACCGAGTTAACCATCTGTCGGTAGTTGGATGATTGACCGTGATACTTGGTTTGGCTTGGCCACTGAACCCTCCAGCAGTTCGCACTGAAGCAGCGTGTTGAAAATGAAATATTACTCTGGGCCTCCTCAAGAGGAGAGACCCGTTCTAAGTAATTGCAAAGTTGAAGCCACGGTCAAATTACGAGTAAAAACAAGTGAAAGCGCACGGAAGGTACGAAAAACGAAAAGCAAGTGGACTCAACATGAGCTCCAAATATTAGTTACGATTTATTGACAGTTAAAACTCCTATTTATTGAAATCCGCCTTAAATAAATAAATAAATAAATATATCTATAGATATAGAACAATTAGCACACTGCACAACACAGCATTTGCATCTAATCCGAAAACAGCAGCATCAATAATCACATTTTGCGTTCGCATTTATTTCAGTACACGTGCGAAATAATAATATCAAAGTAGAATCAAAATGTAAACAGCATAGTCGCCTTGCAGTAGTTAAATGTTTGACGTAGTTGTAAGTTCATATATAAATATGTCTTAGTCCTATGCTAATTATTTATTGTCCTCTGCTGCAAGGGGATTTACCCTGAAGCCGAAAGTTTCAATTTCATTGCATATCCGATATAATAAAATGGCTGATGAATTAACGCTATTAATTTGCGAGATCGCTAGGAACTTTACCGCAAAGCCGCTTTACCATTTAGTATCTACAATTCTTGTACTTAATGGTACAATTCTTACCTACCCGTCTAAAGAGCCTAACCACACTAAGTCGTAAAATTTTTAAGGGTTCCGTTGCCATATAACTTTTTTAGCGAGTCTTCTTCCTTATTTTAACGTCTGCGACGTCATTTGACGTCACGAATGTTTATGGGCGGCGGTATTACCAGATGGTGGACTATATAGGCTCTCGTTTTATTCAAAGATTTGTGTCAGGTGGCTCCTATACTCCTTTTTTTTGAGACGAGAATTATGGTATTTGGTAAACAATCTTTGCAGTACTTTTTATGAAAATATTAGTTTAAATTAGCTTAAAAATACAATAATTAGTTTTGACATTAAATGTTTATTCATCTAAAGATGAAATAGTTAAACGAAATTACAAAAAAAAACTGTAAGTTTGTTTAACAAATAGGACTCGTCGCAAAAAAATTATTTCGTACATAAAATTTCCATTAAAGATTGGACTGTTAAACGATGGATTTTTTTATATTTGAAAATCGCTACAAACGCCTAACATAATTTCTCAATTAACAAATTATCTCCTTTTCATCACTAGAAATCAAAATTAGGTACTGTTAATAGAAACTGTTGATTTATCAATCTATGGTAAAAGAAAATAATAAAGCGAAGTACATAAATAAATCACAAAACTTCCAGATCGATAAATCTATGATTATGTATTCCCTGGTCCTGATAAAAAAGACGACTCCTAATGACCATAATTTTGTCTACTTTAATAAATCACAATAACTTTTTGTAATTTCTTCGGTCTTTTTAGTATATCAAAATAATGTATTGATACACAGTGTTGAGTAGACCAGTGACTGTAATGACTTCGTAAATGCGAAAATCCAGTTTGAAATTGCCCATTTAGTACAGTCAATAAAGTAGTTGTAGAGTGCGTGAGCGGGAACCTAAGCGATTTCTTCAGAAACTTATTCAGGGTGCTTAGGGGGATAACATACTAAAAGTCCCCGCGTCTAGGAGGTGAGCCGGAGGGAGGGGGGGGTTACAAAGGTCTCAATTTTAGGTTTTTCGCCAATATCTCAAAAACGGTGCGTTGTAGCGAAAAATGTTCTAAGATGAAATGAAAGCTTATAAAATTCTCTATAACTTTAATTCTGTACACTTTTTCTATATCTCCAACCGTTTTTGAACTACACGCTCCAGAAATGTCGAAATTAAAGTTATTCAGCGTGATAACCATTACCTGATGCGAAAATTATCATAAAATTTAGGTATAGTAACCTAAGCTGGGAGTACCTCCACGTAGTAAAGGCAGTAACAGTAAGAAATCGCGTTTTTTATAACAGTGGATAACTGAGCAGAGGCGGGAAAACAATCATGATATTGATGAAGATTTCTTTTCGCTCAATATCTTTAATGCTCGCTGTAGGAAACGCGACCTTCTTGGCTAAAACTCCTATTGATATTGTATACTTGCCTTCGGGCTTATGTTATTATAGGTTTTCGCAATTTTATTTTGTCTGGCACGGTAGCCTAGCCGGTAACGCAGGGGGGCAGCCACAAAATATTCTTTTCAGATATACATACACTGTTATTAGTAACACAATTGGGTTATCCAACATGAGTACTAATAAGAGTTCTGTATGCATTTTGTATGACGAGAATGTCGTTGAAGGAAGTAACGATGTCTCTGAGGGAAAGGAAAGGGAATACCGGGTCGTATTAAAGCTAGTAAGGAAAGGAAAGACGGCAAATATCGAAGTTTTCTTGACTTGACATCCCTTTTGATTTACATCAGCTGTCGTAAAAATGACACCCGAATTGATACCATTAAAAAAGACGTTAAGCAGGCATCTTTATCTAATGAAGAGGCAGGGCAGTCGCAGCTCAGACCTTCTGCTCCACCATTTGCCTTCAAGAATAATTGTTTTTTTATGTGCATGTTGCCTTAATGAAGATATAAAAAGCCTTTTAACAAAAGCAAACAAAAAAAACGAGTATCTCATCGTGGGAAAGTAATCCATGTAAGCAAATATTTCTTCCATAGCCTCTACAACATGGGTATCTCTAGAGATCTCAGTTTTGTAGAGTTTTGGGTAACTGACAGGCTTCACAAGTGAGTAATAGTGTCTTCGTGATATTTTGCTCCTTCAGCAACAATATCGGTAATGCAGGAAAAAATATCAAGAACTTCGTTACCCTAGGCATCATTTCTCGAAGAACATACCTGCTTGATACAATATTTAGCAGCTAGAGTCTCAACTGAATGTACAACCCGCCTTTTCTTCAAAGGCTTTTTTATATCTTCATTGAGGCAATATGTACATAAAAACAATGACTCTTGAAGTCAATTGGTGCAGCAGAAAATCTGAGCTGCAACGGAACTGCCTCTTCGTTACATAAAGATGCCTGCCTAACATCTTTTTAATGGTATCAGTTCAGGTGTCATTTTTACGACAGCTGATGTGAATCACGCTGTTATCACGCTGAATAACTTAAATTGCTACATTTCTGGAGCGTATAGTTCAAAAACGGTCGGAGATACGGAAAAAGTGTATAGAATTAAAGTTATAGAGAATTTTATAAGCTTTCATTTCATCTTAGAACATTTTTCGCTATAACGCACCGTTTTTGAGATATTGGCGAAAAACCTAAAATTGAGAACTTTGTAACCCCCCCCTCCCTCCGGCTCACCTCCTAGACGCGGGGACTTTTAGTATTTTATCACCCTAAGCACCCTGAATAAGTTTCCGAAGAAATTGCTTAGGTTCCCGCTCACGCACTCTATACCCTCTTTTGAGTCATTCCTTGACTGGACTAATTGATTGAATTGTTGGCAACGAAATGCTGAACGGAATTTAGAAGAGCAAAAGAATATTGAAAACTGAACTCAGCTATTGCCATAAAAAATTCTAACAGCTGAACCTATGTTGTGCTTGAGTATGTTGCGAAGTATGTTGCGAAGTATGTTGCGAAATCAGTGATGCTACTGTGACTGAAGTGACATCCCTAAAGCCTCTGTAACGACGGTGAACAAACTGAGCCTTCTACAATGATTTCAAAAGGTTTTTCAATAGACCCGTCGAAACAATTCACGTTGGAACAAAATAAATGTTCTTCACAGAAGCAAAAATTACCAGTAACTCTCTGATGTACTGAGCATTGGTTCAATTGGACCAATTTCAGCTTTTCGCGCAGTAAAATAAAATAAAAGACAATGGCCTGCAACATCAATAAAGAAATAAACCCGTAAATATCGACGACTTTGTAGACGACAAAATACGATGATCACATTGCATATCGCCCTAATTCGACTCACCTCGGTTAAATAAAACTCTTAACGCAAGCTACTCGTAACAAAGGGGCATCGTAAATTGGCTTCGCAACAGAATTCCGAACTACGAGAATATTACACCAAATTCGAATGCAATTAATGCTGTCTGGAGTGTACATACTCGCGCATTAGGATTTCAGCAGTTCCAAGTTCAGGAGTACCTTAATTGTATTAGGAAGCTTTAATTACAGACGCGGCAGCAATTTACACGAGTATTACAGGTATACTTAATCAAACACAAAGCAATATTGATTAAGCTTGAGAGCCAGTTATTTCCTATTGTCTTCCTTTCTTTTCTTGGCCGGCAACGCATCAGTGACGCTTTTGGTGGGGCCGATGTTCGTGGGCGACGACAGCCACTTACCACCGTGGTGGTGGATCGTCAGCTCGTTTGTCTGCAATTACCATTAAAAAAGCAAAGGTCATTATAATTCTCTTAAGTGTGAACGACTGACATAGACATACATCTTGTACTGTTGGTTCCAAGCAACATCCTTTGGTTTCTTCCACTCATATATCTTGCTCCTACCAAAGACTCTGTTTAATCTAGATAGTGTTCTTGAATGATGCACGAGGTTATTATTCTGACCTGCTTTACCTTTCAAGAAAAGTCAACTGTAAAATCTTTTACCGCAATTACTCATACGCTTATTTCCTAATAAAAATATGTCTACATAGCTATAATCGCCATTGCTGAGCCAGCTTATCAAATATTTACGAAACCCTGGTTACGTGAAAAATATTTTGTGTCTTTCTATTTTTACAGTCGCTTATAGCATAAAATAAAATACATAATAACTACACTAATACCCAGCAGTAGGTTTTTACCTAGCAGTAGGGTTTTACCAATGGCATGGATGACACATTTAACATATTACAAATTATTACAATGACATCATGACCCGAATACAGATAAATACCTTTCACATAAATATCTGCCCCGGCCGGGAATCGACCTCGGGACCCCTCGCTTCGCAGGCAGGGTCGCTACCACTTAGGCTACAGGGACGTCGAATAGTATACTGAAGCATCACTTTTATAGTATTTAATTAAAACGACAAGCGCTCTTGCGTTGATCCATCTTATTTGTCGGAGTATCGGTGCAGACCATCCACTATCTATAAGACCAGAAATAACATAGTTCCAATCGCAATGCAAACGCTGGACGAAATTAAACGGGGCATCTTCGAATCCGAGTAAATATTGATTTGGCTGTTGATGGTAAATTGCTAATCTATCGAACATTTTTATAAAGTACCAACGACGAAGTTTAGTACCTAGCACCCCAATTCAGAATCACTAACGGTTACTTTAATCGCTCCTTAGTAAAGAATGACCATACAAATTCAGTACTACGAAGCGATTTAAGTAACCGTCAGTTAGGAGTTGAGGCGTTAGTAAGTTAGGTACAAGTAAGTAAGTTAGTAAGAACGACGAATACATAAGTCATTTGCAATTCATTGGTCAATTGTAGATGTTAAAAAGCTGTTGATCTCTTGAAAATTTTGGAAGAGAGTATTAAGAAAGCAGATTATAAATTACAACATCCGCACTACATGATAATATTATTTTGCACAAAGGGTTTAAACATAGCCTACGGAAATATTAAAACGCCTAGACTTTAAGCTGTCTACCTTTCGGCATTAGGTTCAATAAAGTGTGATTTCTTGCCAATGAGATGGGTTAGAAGCGCTGTATATCAGAAACTTAAGTTACCTTTAGGGCAGCGCGTACGCGATCCTCATTGGCAGCGAGGGCGGGGAACATGTTCCATAGACACAGCAACTCGAGGCCAGGAAGGACCAGCTCTCCGCAAGCAGCCCAGCGTTGGCAGCGACGGATAACAAATTTCTCCATCGGTAGGGATTTCCCCGCTATACGCTGCCGGTACGACGCCGCACGCCTGCAGTGTAACGAGTAGAGAGCGAGGGAAAAGGAAGCTTCAGATATTTTCTTTCCTTTCCATGGTTACTCTTACCCATGAAGCTTGCCCATCCCACTTCGGCTTCATTCATGCGCTCCCGTGAGACCGTCACTTGGTCGAATATAACTTAATTTAGTTTAAGATTTTGAAATATCATTAGTGTTTGTTAGTAATAATTAGGCATCTAACTGGTTTCGGTTCAAGAGGGCGATCTCATACATACAATCTGACATATTTCAGCATTTCAAATCGAACCTTGAGATCGCAGAGATCTTAAGATCGGTCTATTATTAAGCGCCTAGGTATTGGTTGCCGCGTGAGCCGTGAGCTTTTGTGAATTAAGTTTCATCAAATCAAGCTTCATTGGAAATAAGGTATTATTCAATGGACCGATATCACATGTGAAATCGCACGGTGATGAATTAAGTAGATTAATCGATGACCGGTGAGTGAAGGTGTATAAGTAATTCTAAGTTAGTAGCATCAGTGGTAAGGCGTATACGGCTGATTATTATTTACCAAATAAATAATTTCCAGAGAATCTAGAGGCATCTTTTAAGTACTTCATAAAACGCAACCTAATTTCTGACAGACAATGCGAAGCTTAAACCAGTGAATCTAGAAGCATGAAACTTTAATAGAAGTTCTTTAAATAGTTTAGGGTAGCACTAAGAAAGGCTTTCTGAAAATTCATGCCCTAAGTAATGTAGGATACGGGTTGAAAATTTGTCTTATATTCCCCTAATTTAAAAGCAAGTACACATTATGAATGGTAATATTATAAAAACCTACTTCCTAGTAATATTATAATTTTGAAAGTGGAAATGGATGTTTGTTACTATTTCAACTAGAAGATATTGAATGGATTTTCATGAAATTTATGATCTGGAATAAGATAGGGTACTTAATAACCCGAAAAACGCGGGCAATGCCCCGAGCAGAGCGCTAGTAAAAACTATTTAGACTTAAATAAAAATCTGAAGAGAGAGGAGAGAAAGCTCCGGTTCTAGTCCATTAAGATTTAACTTTATGTTCTAAATACAGAAATAAGATCAGATTAGTCTGCGAAGGAATGGAACTTTAGGAATGGAGGGTAGATTGTTGATTTAAAAAAACCCATGCGTGTCAGGCCAAGCGCAATGTAGATTTCCGAAGTAGTCAGTTTATCGACTAGCTAACATAGTCGAGATAGTTTTCTTTGTAAATTCATCATATAAACTTTTTTGAGAATTTTTGCACTTGACGGACTTTTACCGTTTAGCCAGTAGGGGGGGAGACACTTGACTCTAACCAGAATTTGCATTTTAAAGCCAAATATTTCGCAAACGGACCTGTAATTCCAAAAATGGTCTTAGAAGACCCATAATATTTTTGGAAGACCTTTTTAACTGCCACACTATAGGGTACTGGACAAATAAAAAATTCATCCTCACGTTATCTGTAGGCGAGGTACGCTGAAAAAAAATATTTTTCAAACTTCGGAACCCTAATGACAGAAACTCAAGAAGTATACTTATACTAACTGTGCTGTGATAATAAATAAATCTTTAATGTTTATTTCCTATATCCAAGGTATTTTTTTTATTTTTGATGATAGTATGTTAGCCAAAAGTGAATGATGTTAGTTATCCCAATGTGATTGTGAGCTAAATATAGTGAATGCTGTGACCCAAGAGTTATTTTATGTTTACTGGTGAGTGGTGATAGCTAAAAATTGCATGGGATGCTGTTAGATGGATTACACCAGGCAAATATAAAAATGTAACTTCGACTTACAATAAATACTTAGTTATAGTAGATTGTACTCGCTAGACACTCAAAATTGACTTTGGTTGTATTTCACTTATTCAAAATGATTATTCTAGTTTTGCCTGATCAAACCAATGCGCGAAAAATATGATCCATAACGACAGATTTTTTTATTTTTCTTTTTTTACTAGTTCTATCAACTTTGAACATCTAGTGAAGACGTACCCGAGTAGTTGGGAAATCTCAGCCTTCTCGGCAGGAGTTGGGTCTGGTAGTTCCAGGAGGAAGGCAGCTCGTGTGTATGCGTATACAGTGCGTGACCATGCGCTTTCGTTGAGCAGCCGACCAGCATACTGCGCGGCTTCCCGCCAGCGCATGTCGATACTGTACACACACCATTGCTGATGCAGAAATAACCCTTCTTCTAACTTAACATACCTAAGCCACAATGGTAAGGACATGTAGGAGATGAGGGGAAAGAGTCATTTTGGAAGAAAAGACGAAGTACTTAGATGCAGTGGATATACTTGATTTTAAATGTCTTCACGTGGGAATAGGAGATAATTGTAATTGAATATAAACAGACAAACTTAATATTAAGAAAAAATAAGATCAAATTATATCAGAACAGACAAAAAATAGCTTTCAAATATTTTTCTTTTGTTCGTGACTAATGAAATTTAGAAGAACACACACTTGAATAAAATAAAATAAGAACAGTTGGGATGGGTAGAGGATGAGGATTAAGGATAATTATTTTTCGAATGGACACTTGCTGTTGGCCCTAACGGCTTTTATAGCTCACGCTTAATTTTTATAAAAGGAACTAGTAAGTTTCGTTGCGTTAAATATGTGTTTATTTGTAATCTTACAGTTGAAGTTATTAAATAATTTTTACATCTGTTAATTCATAGGTTTTTCAAATTTTGCGTGGGTATTTGTCATCCCTGTATTTATAAATACCATGTAAGATATATAAAATATATCTTCAATTTATTACGTAATTACAATAATAATTATTAATTCAAATATTCGTGTACCTACAGAGAAGTATGTAGAAGAATACGCAAGTTCTGCTGATTTTTCTTAGTCTATCAGGGTCAGGGTAACTTTAATATTATACAATATCTCGTTGTAAAATTATTTTGGTGATTTATGTGATTGATGGTTAGATTTCTACTTTAGGCTGGCTGGCTAGATTTTCCTTTATTGGCGATAGTAATTGGGCAAAATTTCTTTTGTGGTCTATTTCGAAGATCGAAGTCGCTTTTTGCTTTAAGAAAAATATGCCTTTAGGGACTTTTTGATATGGAGGCTTTAAGGAGTACCTGGGACTGTCAGGAAAGCTTGGAGAAAGGGTATCACTGACCTGCACGCCCACATGCACTCCCAGTAGGTGAGCTGTTGCAGTTGTGGCCAAAGCCGAGGTGTGGCAGCGACGCGAGCATACACAGCGAGCGCTTCAGCAGTTTCTCCACGCAGTAAATGTAACCGTCCGAGGAACAGCAGGAAGAACGCGCCTTCGGGGTATTGCTGCTCGTTTGAAGGTGTCGAAGGATTAACATATAATTCAGGAAGATGCAGAATGTGCACCTATGTGGTATGTGGTATATTTATAACCAGCAAATTTTTATGTGCAATGATTTTGCGTGATGTGCCAAAGCGACTTTCGGATTTGATAATAAAGATGCTACGGAAACTGTGGTTTAGGCTAATTTAGTTAGACTAGGCTATGTCATTGTTGTACTGAATATAATGAATACTATGATAAAGAATGAGATGTACAAAACTAAAGTGCTGGCAATCGAACCCTAGTACAGATAAATCGGCTTTATCGATTTTGACAAACCCATAGTGACGGATTTTATCAAAGTTTATGAAATGGTTCTACGGCCGTATTCAGTAAAAACTGGTCTCAAAGTGCTTGCGAGTGCATAGTTTCATATCAGGGTTGCCAGATGGTCGGAATTCGTCTGGATTGTCCCGACATTTCACATGATGTCCAGACAAGTCCCGATAAAATATACAAGTCTTGACAAAATACAAAATGTCCCGACAAATCCCGACTTTTTGAACTTCCAAATATTTCAGTCTTGCTATCTGGCAAACCTATTTCATATACCAGCTATTTACCGAATGCATAGTGTTGATTTACGTTTATCAAAATATAAACAGAGGATCGATTGTTTGTAATCCATCTTAGTCTTTTGCCTTTATAAAATAAATAGAGTGAAGTTTGCCACATCAAATGGAACAATTACAGGGTTGTATACAGATTACAGCCAAGAAATCTATACTATAATAAAACTCGAAGTGTCTGTTTGTCTGTCCGGGCATCACATAAAAACCCTTGAACGGATTTCGATGAAAATTGGTAAAGTTGTTACTGTTACCCTGGGGCAATAACGAACACAGGAAGAAATAGCGTTCATTGCATAGCGACGCTTCCTTACTTTCGAAAGTGTCGTTTCGGAATATGCACACGCAAGCACTGTGAAACCTCAGTGTAGTTTCTGAATACGGACGTTAAAGTATGTTACAACTCATGCAAATTAAAATTTTGTTGATCCAATTGTGGACAGTATACAAAAACTGTAAACCACACCTAACTTTAAATACGTTTTAGATAGATATTATATTGTTAAATAGAAAAGGATTACCTATCCCGTGATTGATAAAATGCATTGTACGATTACTTGACGAAGCGAAAGCATCAAAATGGCTTGATTTTTGTTAACGTATGTCATTATATGTCATTAATGTTAGTAAGCTTGCGTAATATTTTAATTTATATGGTTTCATACAAATAAATACTTGAAGATACTGCAAGCGGAAAGTGTTAGCTTTGTTAGGAAAATTTAATTATTGTGCATGGACGTTATATGCGAAACTACAGGGAATTTTAATTATATATAATTTCTTTTTTCAAAAGTTACATTAACTTAAAAGCAACAGTAGAGTCTGATTTGATTAGGTTGATATTATGTATTGTTATTTAAAAATAACACAATTTTGATTTTTTTTTCAAATCGAACTTTTAACAAAATCGAACTCATCAATTTTCTTTTTTATTTATTGTTATGTAGAAATAAAAATTAATATACATATAGGAGAATAATTAACAGACATAATGTACGAAGGTTCTTTTAAAATTTATCCCTGTAGTTTCGGAATTCAATGCAGCACTGAAGCCCAAGCCAACCCAGGTAGGTTAACTTCTGACCTGCAGACGCGCGGCCAGAATGCGATCAGCAAGAGCCATGTCTGGGTTCCCGGCTACGAAGTGAGCGACAACTAGCTGGACTGCCAGGAGAGTCAGGTCGCAGAGAGGAGCTCGCAGACCGCCTGCTAAGGATCCTCTTTCCAATTCTGCTAAACCTGCCGCCTAAAGACCAGTCTTTCTATAGGATGTAACTATATATTTCTATAATCTTCTTGTAGTTATATATTTTTCTATAATCTTTGTCCTAAGTAATTTTCTGTCGTTAGGTAATCTGGAAATTACTGCTTAGCAATAAGAAAGCCCCCTCAGGCATGGTTACTCCATTTTTTTAGACGAGACTTAGGAACCTATTTGGTAAACAAACTTTTCACTATTTTTTATGAAAATAGATACCCATCCATAGTACTTCGCCACTTACCATCAAGTGGAGTTGTAGTCAAGCATTAACTTATAAGGCATAAATATAGTTTAATAATAAAAAAATTAATAAATCTTTAAATTATTTTTATTTTGCGTCTTCATTATTTTAAATTTAAAAACGATAACGACAGTGTAAGTTTGTACCAAATAGAACTTATTTAAAGAAATGGACTATAAATAGGCTCCGGGGTCGTCTAGTTTTGCAAGTATGTTAGATTGTTCCAGTATAAATTGCCGGAATATCCTTGTAATCCAATGATATTTAGGTATATACAAGATATGCCAACACGGCGCTGGAAGTACGTCAGTCGAATGTACACAAGTGTTGCGATTTCAATTCATACAGTTGATAGCTGCCGTGAGTGAGGCCGTCTATAGTTGTCACCAAAATGCCGAGTTGTTTTGAGATTTCGAAAAAATCATATCTCCAAATTGAATAAAAATGATGGATTACATACCATAGGTAAGTACATAAAACGTTATGTTAAATATTGGTACTAATATCGAATATTTCTTTTAACTTTTACTGACTGTTCCGTACTGAATTTGTTAGTCTGCCAAGTGTGCAAATGTGTGCCATTTGGTCACACATCTCGTGACGCGCTGTGACGTGAGCGACCTCGAGCGACAAACACTAGCTGTCTTTTTCACTATTATTATGGTTTTAGTAGTGCCATCCCTTTTACATAATTTATCAATGTAGTGATCGGTTTAATGAAACAAAAGATAAACGTGTGTGTGTCGTAGCTCGGTCGGAACAGATTTTTTGGTTGATTTGTAAGGGCATAACTTATCTTTAGTTTAATATCATTGTTGTAATCGCATACAATTTTTTCCGTTCTTGATATGAAAAACGCAGCTGATGGTAAACGTAGACAATTTCCAGATATGGTAGCAAAATGTACGATTTATTAGAAGAAAAATAACAAACGATGCAATTAAATTGTATGAGTAGGTAGGTGGGTAGTTACTTACATCTATTGTGATAAAAAAGGTCTTCGAGTAAGATATAATATACCTACACACGTTACGACTAGTCTGCTAATGTAAATTCCCAAGATCAGTGTCGTATCATGCATGAATTGTTATCGAGCATTGGTACCTAACTTTAGAGAAATCTTCAGTAGGTAAGTATAATGCGAATATCTCCTGTGAGGTATGTTGCTTCACTCAGGTGGATAACGTAGGTGACATATCACTGCATCGTATATCTATAATAGTTACGCATCGATAGCATCAGAGCCTTCAGACTGTAGACGAAAGTCGTTTCTGTAAACGCTTAGATACTCTAAACGCTGCCTTCAAAATGTATCGAGCAGTGGAACAATGAATATATTTTTATTACTATTGATGGAGAAGATGTCGTAAACGTAAGACGCTAGAGTGCTCAAAAATGACGATGAAATAAAAAGTATGGCCTACGTATACTCTCAGTAGCCCATATAGATATACCATTAGGGAAGCTAAGGAGTTTGTAACAAATCAGTATAGGTATATATGAAGTAATATTGCCGACAATAAACAGCTTTTTTAAAGTACAAAAATTTTTGTTCATAAGCCTAAATGAGATTACTAAGGTAACATGACCGCCGCCCATTCACATTTTTAAACTAGCAATGCCGCTAAACGGACAAACCTCGTTGACGTTGACCGTCGCAACAAAACATTGTACAATATACATACGCGATTTCCCGTGAAGCCTGCGTACGACAGTATTAGCATTAAGCGAGCAGGCAGCATAGAAATGACCACATTAAATGTGGCCACGCCTAGTTTCACGCCGCTCTCGAAGTCCCGCTTGGAACGACCGTCGGCCCAGCGACGTTGCTGTAGAATTTTTTCACAACTCCTGCAAAGAAAAAAATATGCTTTAGAACATGCACCACTAAATCAAAGGTTTAAAAACTACAAATATTTATCCGTCACATGAATGTCCCCGGGAATCGAACCCGGGACACCTCGCTTCGCAGGCAGAGTCACTACCAACTAGGCTACAGGTCGTTAAATAAATAATTAATTGATTTGATAAGTCAAAGGTTACATTCATGTAACTGATTCTTATCAAGGTAACTTATTTCAGTGGCGGATTTATGTTTGATGTCGCCCTAGGCCCCATAAGATATGCCGCCCTTTTTGCTCTAAGAGGAGGTGACTATCAAAAATAAACATGCAATTTTTTAAAATTTGAATTATTATGTATCAAATCTTACTAACTTAAATACAACGTTTTATTAGTTTATATAATAATCGTTTATAGTTTAAAATTAAAATTATTTATTTCAATATACTATACTAGGTTTTCGTGGGGCGCGAACTGCAGAATAAATATATAAATAGTTCTTTCAAAAATATAGTTGGTCTGTGAAATTTATTTTGCGATTCAGGGGTCTGTTTGCGATATATTCGGCTTCAAGGTACTTTTGGTTTGTTTATTGTTTTTTGTAGGGCAACACTGAAAATTTTTTCATTGATATATTTTAATAACCGTTAATACTAACAAACGCCTCATACATTGTAATGCCATTCAATGGGAACAGTTTGAAATATTCGACACAAAATACATATTTAAACTAAAAATATGAAGATAAAACCAAAGATATGAAAATTAATATTTTTATATGGAAACATTGAAACATTTTTCCTCCAATGTGTATGATCAGTTAGTTTAGTACCTACCAACAAGCGCCGCTTACATTGAACTGACGTCAAAAGGAGACAACATGGCCTGAAATACATCATGCAAAAATACATTTGTATGAAAAATATTATTTTTCGTATGGAAACATCAAAATATTTTTTATTTTAACAAACTATCGTTCCTACAAACACCTCATACATTATGAAGACACCAAATGGAAAGAAGTCACAACAGCCTCAAAATTCGAAAAACGAACACATTTGGATGAAAATTATTATTTTTTGTATATCAAATAAGGCAACACAAAATTTTTTTCACCAAAATTCACAAATTATCAGTACCTGTAAACGTCCTATACATTATAATGAGGAAATATTTGGTCTAAAAATAATATTTATGAAAAATTTTATTTTTTTGTATAGCAACGGCAACGGTGACATTTTATAGTTTTTTGAAAATGACTATTTTAATGCAGAAATGTTTTTCATACATTTTCGTATCCCTGATCTATAGATTTTGCTCAACTTCTCGAAAAGTTACATAATTTCTGGCTCCCAGTGTTGCCAGGTGATTTAGACGAAAATGTTCAAATGTCATTATGAAAACCACGAAAAATTTTATCAAACTTTATTAAAAATTAATTTTCCTTCTACTTTTTATATTTTTGAATAGAAAGTCCAAAAAAATTGTATGAACAAGGAAAAAAACCAAACCTGACAATGCTGTAAATCAAATAACACAAACGGCTGAAACAAAAGGAACCGCTCAAATGTCGCCAACAAAACAAAACAAAAATTTACTCAAAAAATGCCAATTTTCATACATTTCACAAAATGGCCGCCATGGCGTCAGCCACCTTGTTAACAAATGAAATATACCCCAAACGGAAAAATTGAGGATCGACCCAAACCAATAAAAAATTTTATCAAAAACGTTAAAAAACCACTACAATCCGATCCCGCAGTCACCTCGAAAATTTAAGAAATTCAAACTCAAATATCTCGGCAGCCATCTTGTTTTTCCAATTTTTTTTAATTTTATAGTAACATTCAACCTAAAAATTAAAGTATGAAAAAATATCACAATCACAGAGTGGCCACCATCTTGAATTTTTGGAAGTTCATATTTTTTCCCATACCCACCATGTACAGTCAAACAACTTTCTTATAAACCATTAATGCCCCCAGCAATAGTTTTGGCTGGGCTATTCGAAATGTGAAAAAACAAAAAAAAATATCCAGGAGCCAAAATATTGCCAGTTAAATTTGATGAAAATGGTCAAATGTCATTACGACGTGAAACATTTTTAGTGCATTAATTTTGAAGTGAAACTTCCAACAAGGTTACGTTAAACGTTTAACAATAATAAATAATAATAAAAAATATACCCCAAACGTCAAAATTGGGGATTGACCCGAGGAAGTAAAGAAAAAAAATCGAAAAAATGTTAAAACCCCAATGTAATCCGACCCCTCAAAGTCACCTCTTAAATTGAAAAATTTGAAATTAAAATATCTCGGCGGCCATCTTATTTTTTTTTATTTTTTACAATTTTATCGTACCACTTATCCCAATATTAGCGGAAAACGAGACCAATCTCGGGTAGGTGGACAATAAAAAAAGCGTATAGTTAGACTTTTGAAATGAAAGTCTAACTGTCCACTACCAATCCGCACTGGAGCAGCGTGGTGGAGAAAACTCTAGGCCTTCTCATGGGAGAGACCCGAGCCCATTAGGGGGCCATTAATGGGTTAAATTCACTATAAAAAATAATAATTTGCATCCACTATAAAAATTAGTATTGTTGTTTTCAAAGTAATATAGATTAAAAATAATTTATATTGCACCGACAAATTAAAAGGTGAACTCAACATTTAAAATAATTTATAAATTTTTATTAATTTGAAGTGACAATAATCCACAAAAATATTTTTAGTACAAAGAATTCTAATATTTTACCGCTCGTAAGTTTTTGTGGTTCTAAAAATTTTGCCGCCCCCAAAATCATGGCGCCCCTAGGCCCGGGCCTCACGGGCCTAGGCCTAAATCCAGCACTGACTTATTTACTAACATTTTGACTAATTACTGAACATTAATTATTAATAGTAAGAGATTAAGCAAAATTGGCTTATAATCTCTTACTGTCAACAATTGTTCCGCTTTGTTCAACATGAAAATTGGTCGCAAACTCTCAATACGTCAGAGTTTATTTGAAAAACCGGTTAAGTCTGAAATGGATTAAGTCCAGTCGGATTCATCGTACTGTTCTGTTAAAATGTAAATGTGAATGTATCCAAATGTATAATATTTTCCGTTTCATTCTTACCTACTTCCTAATACTTAAAATGTTTTTTTTATGGAAATAGCTGACGATTCATCTGATGGTAAGTGGTTGAGAAGAAACAAAAAACTCGCTTTCAAGCCATGTAAAGAAAGCAAAGCAACAACCCATAATTGTCCCACTGCTGGGCTCGGGATCTCCTCTCACAATCAGGGGTACAGTATAGGCCATAATCTACCACGCTGGCCAAGTGTGGATTGGTTCAAGCCATGAGGTAATAGGTAAATAATTAAGCTAGGTTTGGTAAAGATCACAAACTAAGGCTTCTCCAATATACATAGGTAGGTTAGTAAAATATATAATTTATTATAGATATTACAACAGTGTTTACATTTTTGTACCTTACTTATGCGCATAATTATGTAATGCAACAACTTTCTTTTTTTTCTTCTCTCTTTCTTGGCCGGCAACGCATCGGTGATGCCTTTGGTGTCACTGATGTCCATGGGCGACGATAGCCACTTACCATCAGATGGATGGAAAAAGCGCAGGCAATTTTCAAGTAGTTTTTCTTATCGTACAGACAATGTTAATTAATAAATATAAATTGTTAACTAATTATTTTCTATCTACTAAACTATGAGAAATAGCGAAACTTCAACGGTCAATGGAGTCTCGGGGTTGATTTCGATGAAAATTAAAACTGCATCATTAGATTTTTATTTGTCTTTATTTTTAAATATCTATTTTTTAGTTTTTGATTTTTTTGACACTATCGAATGGTATTATAATACAGGGTATGTTTTTTTCAAAATCAACGGGGTCGATTCCTGCCCAGTAATATTAATTTTTCAAAAATCTAAGACTCCTTTGACCACTTTTCGATATTCCTGATAGTTTAGTAGCTAGATAGAAATATTTAATTAACTATTATTATATTAATTAACATTGTCTGCACTGTACGCGATCTTATTAGGGAACCCATCAGCGATATTTATATTACCTAGCATAATATAGTGGATCATTTTTATTTTTTATTAAACACATGACAACCCCTATTCCTTCCTGTCGCTATTTCTTATAGCTTTATACTAGTTACCGATATTCAATTCGTTAATAGGAACTTAAAATTTTCTGAACATTTATTTTCATTTTGAACTTGGTTATGCGACATGGAAAATAAATAAAACTTAGCCCTATCGGCCAAAGTATAAAGCGGAGATTTGAAAAAATATTTTACATGTCAAAAAATTTATATATTCTTACAATAAATATTTCTTTGCAAGCTGACCTTCTCACTTTATGCCTCAGGTTACAATCCGTCGCATCATCAGAAACTGGTAGTTTAACAAGACTCAGAAATGATTTATTTCTATTATTTGTGTTAACTAATATTTGATAAAAAATTGGGCACTCACGTGATCACACACAGCAAAGTAAGCACACAGACTCAGTTAAATTAATAAGATATTATGAGTAAGAGCACTGTACTACAGCCTTACGTGACGAATACTCAACTCCTTTTTGCTAAACTGTGATATTTGTATGTGTCTCTTTCTCCTATAATAATATGCAACCGAATTGCAAATTGCAACGTGTGCAACTGTGCAGTTGTTGTATTGCATTGCTTAATTATGCTGAGAGGGACGGCTTATATCAAAATGATTTACTGCGCTCCATTCTGACAGTTAGAATTTACAAGATCTTACAATACCGGTGGATTGTTCGGTGCATATTAATATTTTTCTAAGCTTACATTATTATTTTAGGCATGTTAAGGGTTTATCCTTGAATGAATATTACTACTAAAAGACTTTCAATGGTTCTATATTCAAGTAATTGGAACCATGTTTGTGTTGCTAATTTGCAATGGTATTTTTAACAGAAACATCCAAAATCTACAAGGATACCATTGAAGTATAATGTCATAGAACAGACATCTCGAACAAAATGTGTGTCCCGCCGCCGGGATGACCCCCTCCCCCCGTTCTCTTTTCAAACTCTAGAAGATGTATTTACACACTTGCCATAGAGTTTTTTTGTTGTCCGATCGTGACAGGGTCTTATCATGCATGACGGCATTTTTTCCGTTTTTTAATTGGTTTTTTACCAAACAATTTCGGCATGCGGCCGCAATTAGCAGGCAAGTGACAGGCGAGTGACAGAATGAAATGAAGCCGGTCTGCAATGCATTCCCCCGAACCCGATGTTCGCCGTGTCTGTTCTATACGCTAGTAATTATACTTCAGTGAAGGACACAAAGCTTTTTAATATAAAACAAAATTGTATCTACAAGGTTAGGAAGATCATTACACGAGATATCTATTGTCGAGTTACATTTACAAAAAAGAAACAAATACAGAAAATTAAAACACGACATGCAAGCAACTTATAACTGCGTATCCACCCCTAGAAGTAAATATGGAAAATTTAGAATCGTATACGAAGGAGTGCAATTATGCAGTGTCCAGCAACTAACGGCATGAAACCTAATTTTAAAAAGGTAAAAAAACGCTAAAAAGGTAAAAAGCTAATTTTATCTACAAAAATACCCACATACCAAATGCCCTCTTCCTTTTGGAATGGCTGCCATTTTAATTTTGTAATAATTTTCGTATTAAATTTGTAGTAAGGCCGTTTTTGAGAATAAATAAAATATAAAGCTCATAAGTTAGAAATAGTATTTGTAGTATTTATACATAATACCATTTATTCAATATAAACAAGATTGAATAAACCATATTAAAATTTCACTGTATTTCTGTAGTGTAAGCGTTTATTTATTATTTATTTATTTATTTATAGGCACCTCAAAAACTCATTTACTATGTCACACGTATTTTCGTCGATAAAATTAGTCAAATTTAATGCCCTTAAATTATCGCTAGTTTATATTAACCGGACAATGTAGGTACTCGTATAAATGTCGCCTGTCAAAAGCTTCACCCATGCTGACATGACGGCGCCAGTCGATAATTGATTGAAATTTCAATTTCCGCTCCAAATTGTTTTTGCATTGGAATTTTTCACCCCTTGCCGTCTGGGGCCTAGTACGACCCCTCCTCTCCCTCTACCCCTGGTTGTCAAAATCAATCAAAATCATATTTTTCTTTGGTTTACCATGATCGACAGGAAGAATAACTGTGATAATTATAACTAAGATATCGGCTACCTATCCATGTTATTAAGAAACAATCAATATATGTAAATACCTACGTCAATTTTATCTCCAACATAATATTATTGTTTAATTTTTAACCCCCGACGCAAAGACGAGTGGTGTTATAAGTTTGATGTGTGTGTATGTATGTCTGTCTACATGTCATTGTAGCTCTCGAACGGATGAACCGATTTTGATTTAGTTCCTTTTGTTCGAAAGATTTCTTAGCCGTGAGTGTTTTAGACTATGTTTGTTTAGGATAGATGGCATCAGAAATTTCCTCGCTTGCTTTTCCTTCCGTGCTGCTGCAGCAGCGGGGTCCATGCTCTAAGCCTCTTCAGCGATAAGAAGAGACCCGTGCCATATTAAGGGTTAATTAATAATGGGTTGAAGCTGAATCTGTTGCGTCATCAGGATTTTGTTGTTAAAATTTATTTTTAGCTTTTCACGTGCAAATAAATTCGCTTATTTCACTTTTTGTACCAGGGAATCATGACTGTTCTGGTTAAACGAGCAATTGACACCTCTTGCCAATTGGAGACCAAATATGGAGCTAGTAGGTACACGTGTATTATATACCAGTTTCATATTTCAAAGACGATGACTGCATTTGTTGATATCTGCGCCATCTTTAGGATCTGATATACTTATTTTGGTCAACAATATTTAGGACACTAGAAGACAGAATCATAAATATCTTCGCTGCGCCGTGCGCGTGTAAAGCCAGCCTCTCATCTGTGAGCCATCCGCGGAGGGAGGGGAAAGTTTGGAAAATTTTATTACGCGCGCGCTTTATAATATGATATCTCCAAATTATAGTACGAGAGCTATATGTAATGTTTATGTCGTTGGAATCGTTATGAAACAAGCTAATCATTAAAAGAAATATTAGTCACGTATTGTTTTTATTGTATTCATAATTTTAATGCGAAAAAAAATATGCGAAATAAAAAAAATAATAAAAAGAAAAAATCGTCATAATTACATGAAACAACCATTATTTCGTAATTATTATGTTTAATTTACATAAATATCCATAGTTTAACATGAATGTATAAAAATAAACCATAATTAATTAAAAAATCGATTAAAAAAACATTTAAGATTTGCGGGGGAGGGGGGGGGGGGACATAAACTGTCATAAACATGTCTTTTAAAACGTCCAATACTCATTGTGGGTGTGGTTTATAGACTTGAAGTATTTTTATTTGCCATCCTTGTTCTTTTCCCTATACATTGTATAAGTTTGATAAAGATAGGAATAGACTATGAAGCACAGTGACATTAAATGTGAAGAGCGCTTAATAAGCGCTCTCACATTGAAGGGGTTTATCCAGCCTATTGATTGTGAGAATCATTTGTTACAGCCATATCAGTTACATCAGTAATTATAATGATCTAACCTTAAAGATAACCAAAAATCCATACTTACTTATATTACTTACTAATATTATAAATGCGTAAGTGTTTGTTTGTTTGTCCCTCTTTCACGTCGAAAGGGAGCGTAGTTATGGTATGATTTTTATGTGTGGAGGTAGCTATGAGACTGGAGAGTGACTTTGGCTACTTTTTACCTTGGTAAAACATCTCATTCCCACAGGAAAATCGATTATGATGCAATGAATCACACCATAAGAAACTCTGTGTTGGTCCTTCTATTACTTCGTAAAGGATCTATGGATTGATAAAAATTTATAGTTGGTATGTATAGTATAAATATTGATATAACTTTATATTTATATTATAGTTGGAAGTTTGAAGAGGGTCGTAGATTTTACAGTTGGTTCCTCTTAGTGCTTTTAAAATTGTGGAACTGTTACCGTGAAACCGCGGGTAATAGCTAGCATAATAGAATAGAAAGCTGTTTGTTTGTTACCGTAATCCTCTGGGCATGGAATTCCACCACCATGGAGTAATGCGTTGATGAGCTTTAGGCTAGACATTGGGCTAAAACGCTCTAATAAGGCGACAACTATAATAATGACTAGGTATTACTAAGACATTGATGAATATAAACAATGAACCAGATTAATTTTGGTCTTAAAAAAATTGCGAACAAAATATCTTAAGTAACATTTTCGTGAAACTATCCTCTTCGATATCCATCATACAATTAAAAATAATAATGTTCATATAAAAATAATTTATTTAGAGACCGTTAAAAATATCATTTTTAGCAAAGAAAATTTTTGTCACCGTTCCGATCTGGGTCGTCGTCGCGTTATTAGCACGTCAGACTTGGACTTACTTGTAACTATTGTGGGAGGCCTTTACTTTAAGCGTAGCCCGCACAAGGCCTGCTAAGTCTTCGCCCTCCAGGAGAGATAAGGCTGCTTGGAGGAGCAGGGTCTCAGCATAGCAGAGTTCCGCGTGTGCTTCCAACTCCGTGAACGTGCTGAAATTTGGCTGCACCAACCATCGTCTCTTAGTCACTTGTAACTTATGAGGGTTTCATTTTTATGTTTATGATACATTCGTAATCGCTGTTGCAAAAGCAGCTGACAATCTATGTCAGAATAAAACTCCTACTTTATATCAGAGATCTTTTGCTATTTTTTCACTGGTGAAATGGTGGTATATACGAGTATAATATAAAATATAATAAAAAATACGTAAATATATTTTAATATAAAAATATGTATGTAGTTTGAAAAAAAGAGAAAAAGGAGAAAAAATAAAAATAAAATCACCTTCCGTATCATAGTCCCTATAGACTCGACTAGTGAGTAGGAGCGTCGGTATTGTTGGCAGAGAGCGACGGTGTGCTTGATAGACGCCAGGGCCGTCTCCACTTGCCGGGGGTCCAGGGTCAGTACTGCGGGAATGAACTCGAATATCGACGTAGCCAGGCTGTGGTATAGCGACGTTCGACTCCTATGTAAATATCATTATCATTGTATGCGATTGTGTAGGTAATATTAAAAAAAATATATTATAAAATAAGAAATTTATTTGCATATGCTGGGTAAGCTAAATCGAGATGTATAATATACATGAGAAGTATTATATATTTTATACTTATTATACATAAAAATATATGAATATATGATTAGCAAATAAATTACTTGATTAATTATATATACATTATTATATCATAGTTTAAATACCAAAATTTTAGGCATACTTTAATCGTTTTGTTCGAATGCAGACGCTTTTTATCGCAAGGGTTGTCTTCTACCCTCATTTTGTATACCTAATATTTTCTGAATAATTCACAATTTAATAAAACATGTAAAAGATTATGTTTGTAAACGGTAAGATTAAAAACTGTCGTTGGATTGCATGAATGAATCATCGCATTTGGCATTTTTCATCACTTCACTACAATTCATTAGGTACCTATAATGTTTAATATCGTCTATACAATTTCGTATAAAAATAAAAGGTGGAAAAAACAAAAGTAGCTTAAAATTGGTAAACTTTATATTTTCTCAAATTACGAAAAAAAAAGTTATTTTTTAAAAGACTTCAAAACATGGAGGAGGTTCTCAATTCGATTATATTTTTTTTATTTTTGTTACGTCATAAATTTTTACTGGGTGTAACGATTTTGATAATTATGTTTACATTCGAAAGCTGGTGCTTGTCTCAGATTCTCAAAAACTACTCGTCCGATCTCTCTTTTTAAATGGGACCACACTCGCTTGTCATGTGGTCCAATTTAAAGAGCGAGATCGGACGATCGACGACTAATTTTTGAGTTCTGACTAATTTTGAAGTCAATTATTTTTTATCAAGAATTATTGTGATTCATGAATTTGTGGCCACAAAGTGTCATTTTATCGATGTTTTATTTTCTTTATAAATGAATAAAATTATATGCTCGACGGCATTGATTGAGGTGTAAGCAATTAGTGGTAGACACAGGAATGGTTATGGTTCAGTAATCGGAATGTATGGTGGTCCATTTATAGATTTTATACATTCCTACCTACGTACTGAGAAGACATTTGAGCCCAGCAATAGGACAGTTATTAATTATTGTGTAGTAGAAGATTCTATTTATATTTATTTATTGTTAGTCAGAAAGCTAAAATTATAAATGATAGATAATTATGAGGTTAGAAGAATTAACACACTAAATACGTCTTTGAAGATCCGATAGTAATGAATGAGGGAAAGTAAGACAATAAATAAAATATCGATCCTAAAGAGTAGTCGCAAGCACTAAAGCTACCAAGAATTCCCATCAAGAAAATCAGCAATTAAAATGAAGTTCCAGGAATCGCAAGCACTAAAGCTAGCAATAATTTATATCAAGTAAACAACAATTAAAATCAATGCTGTAATAATAATGTGAAATGTTTAGTCTAAAACTTCTTTCAATTAACATAATGATAGTAAATAGTTAGTAATACAAAATCAGTGTTAAATTAGTAAATGTGTGGATGCAATTTTTTAAGGTATTATTGTATTTTAAAATCGCATTGACTAGACACCAAACGCCAGCATAATGGATATCGCAGTCGGCGGTATTTAGAACTAACAAGAAATTGAAGAAATCAAAGAAAACGCCAATAAATAATCGAACAAAGACCGCATCATAACTATTAACAGAGTGAGAGCACAAAATTGAGTACATAAGATGTATATGTAAGTGAACAAAAAAATTGTCATACGTTAACAAAGGCTATTCCCCTTCTATAGAATAATGCATGTTTTATATGTAAAGTAGTTATGTGTCTAACGCCCCATCTCAGAGTCACATAACGGTTACTTAAATCGCTCCTTATTACAGAATCACAATACAAATTCTGTACCGTTAAGTGACTAAGTGCGGCTGGCATATTTAAAGTTTACATGGAGAGAAATGGCAGAAAGCTAAATTTTATTCAGTAAAATGTTAAAAATACAGTAACACATTAAAGAAAATGAAACATTAAAATGTATGAATTTAAAAAAAGCAGCATTGCTCCCCAACCAGGTGGACTGACGACCTGAAGAAGACAGGGCACTCGCTGGATTCAGAAGGCTCAAGGCTGGTCAGAGTGTATACGCTCGATTGATGGATGAATAGATGTTAAATAATAATAATTATGTAGAATTTTTTTTACAATAGAGACTTTTATAAACCGTTGAAAGTTGTAGATAATTCCCGAGAATTGGTGGGATTAGCTACATTGAGCTTTATTCTAATTATTTTAGAGTTCTGAGCAAAATCCAATTTTGGTGTCACCTGATTTTCAATTTTGGTGGGCAATTTTTATTTTGGTGTGCGGTTTTAATTTTGGTGGCCACACTAGACTTCGAACAATAATATTTCAAAAAGATATCCTCAGACCTCTTGAAGATTCTTCGAGCTTGAACTTTCTATTCTTTAACCAGGTCCTCATTCTTCACGAAAACTAAAGAAAAAATTTCTCTTACAAAAAAATGCGCATTGTTGATATTCACCCTAATACATTATTGTTATGATTTCATACCTCAATCACTTTATTAGCATCAGTTCAATGTAGTCAGCAAAGTAGAGGTCACTTACCCTACCTACTATATCGACGTTTGAGAGGAAACATTGACTAAGCGATATTGAGATAACTTTACAGGAGAGCAGTTTAAAGTTGGAATTTTTAGAAAAGTTGTTGGATATGCCACAATATAGATGATAAAATAAGGATTCCAAAACAGTAAGAATAACGTGGGCAGGAGGATTACAAAAAAATATACGATTTTTTCCTAAAAATTTCAATTTTAAACTGCTCTCCTGTAAAATTAGCTCAATACCACTTAGCCAATGTTTCCTTTCAAGCGTCCTGCGTCGATATCTATGTATTATAGAAAAGTTTAATTTATCAATAAAGCAATGCCTTAGAGAATGTCACACTGTACCTACTCCCCTTTATCCTATAATAAATAAGAGTGTTGCCGTTCTGATTAAAAAAATCCACATACTATATTTGTATGCATGGGGAACATAAGATATTCGTGTATTTGATAAACTTTTAAATCAATGAGGTTATTATTACTAACAAACAACCTGACAAGAGATTATGTTTTATTTACAAAAAGGCGATAGGTGTACAAAAGTTATCATTGTGCTCTCAGAAATAATTTAAGTAAATATTATTATTCTCAAATTTAATTGTGCAATTTTAGTGTTATTCTACAGTCAATAGTGCAACTACAACTTACAAGTGTTATCTTGGCATATGACCGAAAAAAGAAAAAGCAACAACCCATAATTGTCCCACAGCTGGGCTCGGGGTCTCCTTATGGACTTTATGGAGAACTCTCCGGTGTGCAGGTTTCATCACGATGTTTTCCTTCACTGAAGCAAGTGATAAATTAACTTACAATACGCAAATAATATTTGAAAATTAGAGGTCATTCCATCATTCCATAACCATCATCAATTTCGGACGTATTCAATATTTTTAAATACAAAATATTTCAATTAATTAACAGTTATAGCTTATTATCAAATTATATTACAAAAACAATATAGTTTTATCATAACAGTGTAGTGTAGTGCCGTGTAAGCAAGTATCGGTCATTGTCGCTTGGAGTCGTCGACACACATTTGCGGAATCGGTCAGGTCAGCTATTTAAAACCTTAACTCTGCATTATTACTATTTATGACGTTATACCACAGAAGAATTAATAGTACATATATTATAATAGTGTTACACCAAAAAAAATGAATTGCGCTATATGCTTCGAGACCTGCTGTAGACTACTTAGAATGTGTGCAATGTTATCTCAAATACCACAAAGAATGTGTCAATATCCCATCTGTGCTAGATTGGTTGTGCCCTTCGTGCATCGCCAAAATTCCAAGAGGGGACAATAATAATACACCAATACAACAATCAATGCCTATTGCTAACATCAATACATCTCAAAGAAAAAGCGATTCATACCTTACGTTGATAGTCCAAAAGTCTCAGTGGTTTACCACATCACAATAGGGGATATTCGCGATATGCTGCACGAAGAATTAAAGGCTCGAGACACTCGCATTGGCACAAGCTCTTCATTAAGAGCTTGCTACTCAAGTGCAGAATTTAAGAGTGGCTATGGACTTCATAAATGAACAATTTGAAAAATTACGGACGGAAACCATTTCTCACCAAGGCAACATTTATAAATACTCTCAAAAAAGAAAATGAAAAACTACGTAGTTCAGTAAAGTCATTAGAAACCCGCCTGAACTAGACTGACCTTTCACGTGCCCTTAATCTAAAATTGCAATGTGTCCCGGAAAACAAATCTGTAAACCTCATGACCACTATTAAACAAGTAGGTCAAGTCATCGGTTGGGGTAATCAATGACTACGATGTTCACTACTGTGCACGAGTAGCAAAAGTCAATACGCAGAGCTCTCGGCCGCGCAACATATGGCAAAATTCAGTCACCCTCGTCTCCGAGATACTCTTCTGGCAGCTGTCATCGCGTACAACAAAAAGCACCTAAGATAAGCTGAAAACCTGACCGCGGAGAACAAATCATTGCATGCAGCAGCTCGTAGTCGCGCTAAACAGCTTGACTGCTTGACTATAAGTTCGTGTGGGTTCGAGAAGGGCGTATATTTATGAGAATAACAGAAACCTCGGAATTTATATTTGTGCGCAACATGGACACTTTAAACAAACTCATTTACAAAAATAACTTTGCGAAGCTATAACGTTGTATGGAATCCTCAATAAATCGTCTTCACGAGGAGTTTAACGAATTTAAGTCTGACATCTGGTCACTCCATAGTGTGGAGGAAGAAGGCAGGATTCAAAGGATCGCCTTTTTTCGGTAACATTGTCGCCAAGCTCCCAGATGGTTTCAGACGCCGAATGCATTGAGAACATGATCTCGAACCGTTGACGATAAAAGACTCGACAATGAAGGACTGTCAAAATCTCCATCTCGTGGAGCACTCCATCCAGTCAGCACTCGAAACGCAGGCGGGCAGCACACAATAAATAGTTAATTGTTTAACTTTTAACTCACTGGACTCACTCACTGGATATTTAACAAGATCGTTTATGAAATACGCAGTCTGTTCATACGTAATCGCAATCGGTTATCTCAACGGTTCATAAGTAATGAACATTTTTCATTTATTAACTTTATGTGGGTACTTTGCTTTTTCCTGCTATATTGATATTGTCTTTTAGTTATAGTCTTATTCTTATTCTACAACGTTATCTTGCTGTTTCTGTCTATCACTCAATTCACACCCAACAAGATGTAATATTTTCTAGGTCAATGCTACTATCGACATAGCGTCTTGTTATTCATTTATAATTTTATCGATCCTTGCTTATTCGAATGTAAATGTTTCGACGGTATTTCTCTTTTGTGTTCAAACCAATGTAGTAGCCGGTGAAGCTGAAGATGTACAAATGTATAGATGTTATTTTAGAATGTACGACGGGAATATTGTTTATTATTATATTGTATTATATTGTACTAATATATTGTATATATTTATACCGTAATTTGCTATTGCATTTAAGTAGGTATATACGACTTTTTTTAATACAAACTTTATCCGATCTCCATTGAGAATTAAACTAATTATCTACATTAAACTGTTGCTTCGAAATTTTATTTAGTAGTCTATTAATATTGATACATTGTTGTTGCCAAATGTTACCATAAGTGTTTTAAATCTGTGAATTGTTAGATTTAATTTTTTCAAGAAAATCACTTTTGATTCTTCGAATCCTGAATTAATTTTTCGAAGTATGAAAATATTAAAGATATGTGGCTCTCAATAAAAAAGTTGAAAAAATTCTAATATTATGTATTAAAGTGTTAGCAACCAAATAAAATGCATTACTGATATTTTTTTTCAATCTTCAAAGTTGTATATCGCACATTCTTAAAAACATAAAATATTGAATTACTCGAAAATGATTGATATTTGGTTAATATAATAGGTAATCATATATATTATTATATAATATATCATAACAGGTAATTTGGTCGCAAATGACCTCCCCTACATCCCCTTAACGGATTGCCATCGCGTTACCAGACATCTTGTTTAAATGAATCCATATTTCTCTTGGTGCTGCCATCACGCGTGAACGGCTGGACAGATTTCGCAAATACTTTTTTTTGTTGTGTTCGTTATTGTCAGAAAGTTGCGCAGAAAATTATAAAATTTAAGAAAACTTAAAGACCATATTAAGTTTCGGCCGGTGTGAGGAATCATACGTACACCTTCAAATTAGCTGCAAATTGTTATAACCAAAGTAAAATAACTTAGTCGTCCGACAAATTGATGGATAGGTTAGGTTAGTTAGGTTTCTGTTTTTATTTATGGAAAAAGGGACCTCGCCAAGCGCGACATCTGTGACAGAGCCCTATCTATTATCATGATGTTAATTGTGTGGGTGAAGCCACCCGCTTTTAATTTTTTTAATAACCGCCGAATATAATGTTGGTAGTATTGAGAACATTGCAGCTAATTTCAAGGTGTACCTACGTATGATTCTTCACTCTTACCTAAGTTTCTAATGTAACCTTAGCAACATATCTCACTTTTTTATTTTATAACTGTCAGTCAAGAGAGAGGGGAAGTTGTTAGGCGGTACAAAGTTTGGCGGGTCACCTAGTTTTCATATAAGTACTTGCATTGCTACTAGATATGCCAAATGCGATCACTCAACATGCAGCGAATTATCGGAATCCTCGTATATCAAATCGATACAAATATACAATATTAGTTTTACTGTGTATAGATCAAAATTTATGCAATTAATATTAAAAAAAGGCACTCCAGGAGTGCTGACAATTAGTGAAAACATGAACAATACATAAAATACATTTATACATTTATTTAATCTGAATAAGTGTGGCCACTACCGATGGATCTAGATCTCTAAGATATAAAAAGGGAACCATATCATCGATGAAAATGATAAAGGTGTTTTTGTCCTAAAACAAAATAAGTCCTAAAACTTAGATGAAGCTTAGCTATGAAGCCAAATATCGTCTGCATGGAAAACCTAAGATACCTTTCTAGCAAAGTTCTATTGAAATACAGTGCCCAATAAGACGAACACTTGATGAAGTAGACTTGACGCAACATAACAGTCAATCGAGTCAAGTACTCGTAGCTAATGTTGTAGGCGATCTATGTTTATTACCTAAATGCCTATTATAAACAGCTATACTTAGTACCTATAGTATATTCTATGACTAGCTTACCTGGCGTGGTGGCTTACCAGTAGCACCGTAGTGC
Organism: Thymelicus lineola; assembly: GCA_963932265.1. Taxonomy (NCBI): domain Eukaryota; kingdom Metazoa; phylum Arthropoda; class Insecta; order Lepidoptera; family Hesperiidae; genus Thymelicus; species Thymelicus lineola. Next base: position 8,724,629 of record OZ010680.1, read on the forward strand.
TGTTCATTAACATTAAATTTTAACAACATTAAACCCAGTATCTCGATAGGCCTGTGTTTTTGCCTCGAGATCTTGGAGACTTGGACTACAGCCACTAATTAAATTTTCAATATTTAAAACATCAGTGATTGTAACTTCATTACTTACGTACACGTTGCAGGTTTGCTTTCGTAAACTCGAAACTTACTTAGATATCGCAGAGTAGGTACTTACCAGGGTCTCATGATCGCCATAGCTCCATGTAGGTCGTTGTTTAGAAATCTGTTGAGGGCTATCTCGCATTGCTCCAGGGAGGTTGATAAATCCATCGGATACCTTCGGAAATTGTCAGGTTAGAGTGTAACTCCTACTTGAATTGTACATTCGTACCTTGTTGTTGTCTAGCGTTAGTAGAAAGCGAATTAGTGACCGCGGTCGCAAATGGAAGGTTTAACAAACTGGCTCGGGAAATTATATTTCATATCATTGATTATCCTGACGACCCTGTAGCCTAGTTGGTAGCGACCCTGTCTGCGAAGCGAGAGGTCCCGGGTGCGATTCCCGGCCGGAGCAGATATTTATTTGTACTCGGGTACAGGGTGTTATTGTGATGAGTTTATATGAGTTGTCTATGCCACCCGCGACACAGGTAATAACCTACTGCGGGGGTATGAGTATTATTCGTTTAACATTATTATTCAAAATTTTGCTATTTTGTGCATATATTATGTTTATAATAAGAATGTTTATAATAATATGTATATTAAAAATGTACTACGTATTTGAAAACGTCAAAATCAGTATCCAGTTATAATTTGAAGTCACAAAATAAGGTACTTACCTCTTATCTACGAGCGATTCAAGTTAATGCAAGTACATACTATGATAATATTCCATTTTTTAAACGAGACTAGGTATTCATTTAGTAGGTAATTCAGTAACGTCGAATGGTAGATCTTTTTACCCCTTCCCTGTATGCCTCAGCTTTTTTAATGTTGTGATTGATACCTTGATGTAAATGTAGCTATATTCCACAAATTAATCAATAATAATACTAATAATATGGTGTTTTATATTACCAACCATTCGGGGTCAATACATCATTTGATGGTTTGATATTGGCACAATAGATTATAATACTACCGGTAAAGAATCTTCGGTGACAACTAGGTATGTACTTAGGTATTACATGTAATACTTTTAGCCAATTGCATTTTAATCAAAATACGACGTAAATAAAATGAAGCTGCATCCAGCCAGGAATAGGAATTTATCTTATCAAAAGAATGCTTCAGACGCAAAAGGAAAATAACTACCTACCTATTGTTGTGAAAGAGCAATTAATTTCTCGTCATTAACGAGACCGATTGAACGCAATTTCAATTAGATAGTTAATCAAGAAATAAAAAAATGGATTAGCAGGCTTACAGCTAAGTCGGATTATTCGTTCGGTTTAATCAAGCGCCATGCACTTAAGCCACTAACCTTCCAATATTTATGCAGTAGAATATAAAGTATGTACACTAAATTAACTTAACTATAAATTTAACTATACCTTAACTCAAATATTGTCCAGTAACAATCCAAACGTTGGGCGTAAATTGAACGTACATAACGTTTAAAAATGATGCTATTCTTTGCAAATAGGGTCGATGTGCCGGTAGCCGGCCATGTGCCAGTACCCGGCCACCTAACGGACTACGTTTCTTTAATTACAGATAATAAGATTTCTACATGATTTAATAGTGAAGTGTGAGTTTTCAGCAGCAGCACAGCAAGACAAGAAAGAAAGATTTTTATTCTTTTATGCCAGATGCGTTGCCGGATAAGAAAAAAGAGAAAGAAAGAAAGACTATTTACTTTTTTTAGAGTTTAACTTCTTTAAAATCGATTTTCATATTTAAGCTCGGGGTATGAAAATTTATGAGGAGTAAAATCTCCGTTACGTTATGCATTATGTGCGTTATGCGTTATGAGTTTTTGCGTGATTGAGGAACAAACATCCAAAAGTCTTCACAAACTTTCAATATTAAAAGGATTTTACCTACCTAAGAAATTCCAAAAAATACCCAAGGTACATATTTCACCTCATTACAGTTTCATTATTTACGAGTATTTATTCTAATTATGCTGAGTACGTACTCGGTTCGGTTGCTACCGAGCCGTAATCATGGATTCAGATTGCAATGGTGATGCAATAGCCAATAGGTGCAGTGTCTGCTTTCAAAGTACCATAACCAACTATATTATACCTATCTATAACCCATACTAACCTATTTCTTGATCTGTTTACACGTAGTTTTCTTTCGGTGCCTGATATTTAGCTTTTTTGTTTCAATCGTTTCGAAAATAATAAAAAGATATGACTATTTAAATAATCTTTAATTCGCCAATAGGTACATTTTCGATTAAAAATAATTGATTACGTGAGTAATAGTTAGTTGAGACATAGGTTTTTCAAAACGAAGTGAAAGCGATTAGTGGTTAGACTATCACAACGTTGTACCGCATATCATATCAGGCATAAAGGCATCATAATTCTTTTTCAGTCCGCGAAAAGTTGTAAATAATGGTAGGGCCAGCAGCAAATAACCATTCCAAAAAAAGTTTTATTTTAAAATACCATGTGTGTAAGGGATAAGGGCATAAGGGAATTATAATTTTAAGCCATTAATCAAATTGAAGCTCTAACGATTGAATTGTTACTGAACGGAAAGCAAGATCAAAACGAAAGAAAAAACTTATCTTACTTAGTTAAATTTATCTTATATTACTTAGGACAAGCGCCACATCTCTGGAAAAGCGAGTTTCCTAATACTCCCGGTCAAGTAAATAGTCAATAAGATTACCCATGGACATGTAACTATACCCGGCATAGCCTAGCTGTCGTAGCTTAGTTTGGACATAACTTAGTTTTTGTCTATATGCTCCTTACACCTCAAAACACATAAGAGCCATGTTGTTAGCGTTGAATGTTATTACAGTGCAGTTACATTGTAATTTATGAAGGTAATGAGTGTGAGACTTCGAATAAAGTTTAAGGAGCGTATGCTAAAACGCGTTTCAAGAGATGTGGCGTTTCACAAACCACTTGTACTTACACCGCGTGATTCAGCTCGAATTCGTCTATCTGAAAAAAAAAATGTGTGTGTCAGCTCCGACGTACGACTGGAGTTTAACGCCATCTAGTTTGCAATTGACAAATCAGTAACAAGATTATTACAACGCTATTTGGTTTGCGATTGTCAAATTAGAATCTAGATGGCGTTGTTAGTGATCAGCAACAAGGCTATCTAGATTCTATGTTACGAATTAACGTATAACGCATAACGTAACGGAGAAAGTTTGATTTTACTCCTCATACATTTTCATACTCCGGGTATAAAAATATTCATATGAAAATCGATTCTGAACATTAAAGTATAATGTCATAATACAGACATCTCGAACAAAATGTGTGTCCCGCCCAGGAGGTTCCATTTTCAAAATTGAGCCCCGGTTCTCCTTTCAAAATCGAACGAATCCAATGTAGATTGAAGCCACGTGGCGCCAATGAATTGGGACATACATGGTGTTCGCGGTGTCAGTTCTAATAATAATAATAATAATAATAATAATAATCGCTAGTAATAATACTTCAATGATTCTAAAGGATTTAAACTATAAAAACATTATTAATTTATCGCTTGAACAAGTAGTCAGATCTGCAATTTTGCATATTGAAAGTCATAGCTCGTAGAGATGTTTGTTTGCAAATTAGGTATTTATTTGGTCAATCCCACCTGATGGTAAGTGGTAAAACGCACTAACTTATTATTAAGGACTTATTCAATATTATCTTGAATTATAATTAAATTAAACACCGACGCGGGCGATTTAACCCAATCGTACGCAGTACACATGATAATTGACGAAGAAAAGCACATCGTCCGTACAGAAGGGACGTTGATGTCGAAATAAATGTAAAAGGTATTCTCATGAAGAAAGCATATTAAAATGACAAGACTGCTTGGACTTAATTTTTTTTTAATATCAAATATTGCCATAAGTAGTATTAGGTGCTGTCTGTAACTGTGAGTAGAAAAAAAATAATCCCGGGAGTTTCTTGCCGCTTCTTCTCCCGGGACCACTCACGGTAGGGATTTGTTGAAGCGATGGCGTTGAGTGACTTTCGAAAAGTGTTTGTAACAAACCTACTTCGAATAAAACTTATTTCATTTCATTTCAATAATAGATACCCACTGATTTAATCTACAAAGCATCGATTTCAATTTGGTCCAAATAAATCAATAATTTTTCGCGAATAGAACACTCAATTCAACTACTACCCACCATTATAACTGAGATTTAATAATGAGAGATACGTACATATAACAGGGATATAGAGTTAACACTACGCTCGGCTTGCTTTCCTGGCCCTAGTTGCCCTTGTTTTGGCCGAGGGAACGAGGCTCGCCGGCTACCAGTCGACAGTGCGTAATAGTTCTTATTTCTTAATGAGTGTGGGCTACCGTACATGAACGGTCTGTGTTGATAGGTCTCAAAGTATTATTGTTCTATCGTAGAATCTAAAATAGTCTTTATTGAAGCTTGGAGGACCACTCTGGTTGAATTGAAAACAGTTGTGCTGTGTATTGTGTTGATCGTTTCGCGGTCGTCTTACCTACTACTACCAGGACTTATCTTAATTATAATTCCTGTGTCCTGGACACTAAGTGCATCACGGAACAACTCAATGGGACTAGGGGATAGGCCCCTTACCACCTATTCTTACCGATGTCATGAAACACTACACAAGTTAATGTGGTCTCGTCGACTACACTAAGTTGACTAAGTTTTATTTGTGTAGCTTTCATTATTATTATTTTTATTACATAACATCATATATCTTTTTGATTCTTGGATTAAATAAAAAAAAATATAGGTACGTGAAATCACTTACGGCGTCTTCGTAATCCTCCTCTCCAGATGAAGAAGATAGTATGTCTAACTCGGGACGCTTGGGGTCTTCATCTTTTATTCCAATGGCAGAAGTCTGTCCAACAAATATTAAATTTATTAAAATAATGACAAAAACACATAACAACATACATAAATGGAACATATAAATCTTAAGTTCTTATGTCACATCTTCTATCCTGTTAAGCCAACCTCTCAATGTTGGCATTATTGAGCCACAATATGGTCTACTGGGTTATTTTATACGCATGCAGGATTAGGGTTCCCAGATTAAAATATCAATAATTCGGAGAAAATTCCTGACGTTTGATGAAAATTCCGGACTTTCTTGTCAATTTTATATTAATGTCGTCATGCATCGTGCAAGTGAATGGCTTCTACCCATTAATGGTCCACTACTGGGCACGGGTCTCTTCTCTTGAGGCGGTATAAAGCTTACTCAGCCACGCTGCTCCAGTGCGGATTGATTAGTGCGGAGGGGTTAGTGGCCAACCCGAGTGTCGGAAGTTTTTCAAACCACCCGAAGGCCTCCGACCTGGCTTAACGACTGTTATCTTAGGATAACAACCAGGACCGACGGCTTTACGTGCCCTCCGAAGCACAGAAACGCTCAAGAATTTTTGCCACTAGCGGTCACCCAACCAACTACCGACCGCGCCCGCTGTTGCTTAACTTTGTCTTTCACTCTTAGGTGGAGAGCCCAGGGCCGCCAGACATCACTTATTTTCTGACGGATGAAATGTGGACGATTGAGTAGTGTTAGTATGTACTATGATCGTATGCCTACTTGCTAGCTTGGAAAAACGGCCAATTTCCAGGTATCAGGTGATCAAGGTACAAAAAATTATTACCAAGTTCACGTATTTTCTCATGGCTGATTTTCACGTATATTCTAGATAATATAGTTAGAAATAAGTTGTCAATACTCCCAGACACATTCCGTGGGCCATTTTGCTTTACAGACACCTTGAACCTGCCAAAATAATGAGTTACGTTCACGTATTTTTTGACGCTCCATTTTTATATATATTCTCCAGACAACTATTTTAAAACCTTTGACAAGACGGCAGACAGATCCAAGCGTGGGATCGATTCAATATCCGATTTTGACTACCATACTCATGTCTCATGCGCGTAGATAATGCTCTCGCGCTTCCACCCACAGAGATATTAACATTAATTTAGGGGATGACTGGCCCCTTGGCTTCTTGTCAAAGGTTTTAAAATAGTTGTCTGGAGAACATATATAAAAATGGAGCGTCAGAAAATACGTGAACTTAACTCATTAGTTTGGCAGGTTCAACGTGTCTGTAAAGCAAAATGGCCCACGGAATGTGTCTGGGAATATTGACAACTTATTTCTAACTATATTATCTAGAACATACGTGAAAATCAGCCATGAGAAAATACGTGAACTTAGTAATGATTTTTTGTACCTTGATCACCTCATACCTGGAAATTGGCCGTTTTTTCAAGCTAGCAAGTAGGCATACGATCATAGTACATACTAACACTACTCAATCGTCCACATTTCATCCGTCAGAAAATAAGTGATGTCTGGCGGCCCTGGGCTCTTAATCTGTCTTCACTTATTTGTAGAAATTCCGGACAGTTTAAGATTCCCTCCGCATTCCGGACAAAGACCTATATTTCCGGATGTGTCCGGAAAATTCCGGACGTATGGCAACCCTATGCAGGATACTCCATTCCAATTAAAATTTTTAACTGCTAATTGTTTCTAAGGTAGGATAAGCAGTAGTAATTTTTTAACAAAATTAAACAAGCAAACTGTATCGTGTGGTATGTCAAATGAAAGGGCTTATTGTAAGGATTTCAAATATATGGATAATGGATAGTATGGATAAGAAAGAATGAAAATTAAAGCCAAAACTTGACCATTCCCCCCCTGCCTTCCGTTATCTCTGAAACTACTGAGTTTAGAATTTTGAAAAATAATACGTACGGAACTCTCTCCAACCGAGTTCTTGTGATTGTAAGTTTATTATCATTACATAATAATATAATAGGGTTTTCGAGTTATCTAAATGGTAAACGTATGCTAATAACTTAATGGGGTATCCTTTTCTTAATTTAATCATTCTATTAGTTTTATCTATACTAATATTATAAAGAGGAAAGATTTGATTGTTTGCATTGAATAGGCTCCGAAACTACTGAACCGATTTGAAAAATTCTTTCACTGTTGGGAAGCTACACTATTGCTGGGTGACATAGGCATATTATATTTTCAAAAAAATTAGGGATCCTTAATAAATCTCCAATAATGTAACCCAAGGTGTAAAAAAATAAGAAAACTGAAGCAAAGCGAGGGCGGTTACTCGTTTACAATAAAACTGTAGTGTGAATAATTCCGTTTTAAACTGCGACTAACGTTGCATCCACGCTCGGTCTCCTGTTGTAAAACTTCACAATAACCTTCGCTATAGTTACATGCTAATGCAACCCGTAGTTTGCAGTTAGAATGGATGGTGATGTACAATTTAATATCATCCTTAATGGGAATATTACATGTTTCCTTTCTCAGCATCATATTCTTCATATTAATCTGTGAACCTAACATTTCTAGTAAGTCAACACCTAGTAAATAAAGTCGTTGTCAAAATTAAATATTAGGTACGTATGTGTAATATTTCAGTTAAACATCCTGGGTAACTTAAACAACTTTGTTGTGCTTGCTATGCGTTTTGATATAATGTGGGCCTCTGTTATCTGGGAAGTGTTTATGTTAAGGTTTCGGCATAGGTTTCGGACTATGTCCGAGAGTATTGACGAGGCTCCGGTATCCAACAAGAAAATGCCGCCTTTGATTATACGGTAACTTATTGTTTCTATGAATGTTAACATAAACTAAGTTTCGTCTGTTAAATCTGTTTGAAAACAAAAATTTTCGTCATAGTTTATGACGATGAGGAGGATATAATTCCTCCTGGTTGTATGTACGTTCTCCTCGGTTTCGGGCTCATCCTGGAAACCTCTCTGAACCACGAAGCGGATATTGGAAGTTTCCAACCAAGCCTTTTCTCCGGACTTTTGATTTTTTCATCTTGTAAACGTACCTTAGACCTAATTACACAACTAAATCTTAGGACTAGGGTTGTTACACCAACAAAACTCGGATGACGAATTTATTGTAAACAACAGTTTGTTGTACTTGCTTTAATTGTGGTTAATACACTTTCACAAAATGGTACAGATTTAGACTTAAAATAATATTGTATATTGCGCGTAACGTAACAGAATCGTAACAAGGTCCCCATCAGACGGCAGACGGAAAATTCCGCTCTAGTAGGTACCTACTTTATGAATCTTTTATTATAGTTAGGTGTATGTTTTATTAGTTAAAAATGTCAACTATCAATAGAAAAGCAGAGAAAAAATTTATTTTAAAAGTACTGTGTGACGTACACGCGCACTCACGTCACGCTTTTTCCTGACTTAAAATAGTCTTTTTAATAATTTTTGCACGTTATTTTAACCAAAAAATGTCTATAACAACGGCCAAGTGCGTGTCGGACTCTCGCACGAGGGGTTCCGTACCATCATCTATACAACATTGTAATTATTTCTTTTTAAAGTGAATGTACAACTAAATATTCTGTGAATATTTCAAACGTCTACCTGTTGCCGTTATAAATATCGAGCAAAAAACGGCTTTAATTTTACTGCTCATAAATTTTCATACCGCGGACTTAAATATGAAAATTGATTCTAAAGGACTCCAAAAATTTAACGAAATCTCTGCTTATTTGTGATAATATGTAACATCTACGATCTCATAAGGCGAGATCGGTCTAATAATGGCATAAATACTAAATCAACTATCATACTTCCGGATCCTTCTTATGAATGATACCCATCGAATCTTGACAGGTTAAGTGCAAGCAATATAAAATTGTACAAATTCTATAGTTCACGGTGACATTGTCGACAGTGAATAATATATTAATTTATTAACCACAAAAAAACGGACAGGATGCAGGTGAGAGACTCAGTATATCAGAATCGATTTGAAAAAAACTTGTTTACACCAAATGCGAATAAGTTGGAGCCCGGTCATTCGAGTCAAAACGAACGGAGCCAATCACAGCTCGATTCTGAACTGAAATACAGTTGTGATAACAACCTGCTTATGATATTGATTTATTTCTAATAAAAGATGCAAACGTTCGTCGGAAAATGTTTCGATATGATATGTATGAGGTGATATTCGCTTTAAAAATTTAGATTATTAAAGTATCGTATTATAGTTAAATATAAAGAAGTTATTACTTGTAAAATTAATTCTTTATCGATTATAGTATGCTTTGCGGACGCTATAATGGGTGTTACTAGCTGACCTGACGGACTTTGTTTTAAACACTTTGTTTATACTCAAACCGCTAATAAGTAACTAACAAGTAAACTAATAAGTAAAATAAATAAATAAGTAACTTATAAGTAAAATATTACTACAGTAGAGTGATTATGCTTTATTATATTATTAAATCCGAACAAAAACAGCTTCACTGTAAAAAAACCGCACCAAGTACACTTCAAATTATAGTTACAAAAATGATAATTAAATTTTTACAAAAAATTATGAAATCAAAAAAACCCAAGTACATCATCGTTTTAGATTAGAAAAAAAATTTTGCTGGAAAAAGTTAAAAAAATGGTGTACTTGGTGTGCATAATTAAGATTTTCGATCATCTGACTTATTGGAAGATAATAATATTTGTTATAACTTTTTAACCCCCGACGAAAACAGAGAGTGTCATAAGTTTGACGTGTCTGTGTATCGGTGTAACTGTGTGTCTGTGTATCTGTGTATCTATGTATCTGTATGTCTGTCTGTGATATTGTAGCTTCCAAACGGATGAACCAATTTTGTATTCGTCTTTTTTTGTCTGAAAGGTGACTTATTCGAGTGTTCTTAGCTATGTTTAGTGTTAATAAAACTGTCGGGGATTTTTGAAATTTTTAATTAATTTAAGATTATTTGAAAAAAGCGCGTACTATAAAATATAATGCACACCAAGTACACCATTTTTTTAACTTTTTCCAGCAAAATTTTTTTTCTAATCTAAAACGATGATGTACTTGGGTTTTTTTGATTTCATAATTTTTTGTAAAAATTTAATTATCATTTTTGTAACTATAATTTGAAGTGTACTTGGTGCGGTTTTTTTACAGTGAAGCTGTTTTTGTTCGGATTTCATATCTTTTTGTACGCAGTGTATTCGCAGGATTCAGTAAATTCATCCCCTTCCCAATAACTATCACCCCTTCAAACGGCCAATTTTGTAATACACAAATCAAACCTTTTTATTTGATACTTGATACCCCATTTGAGTATGTTCGCGGTATTCAGTAAAATCATCCCCTTCTCCATAACTAATCCTCCTTTAAATAGCTAATTTTGTAATACACAAATCAAACCCTTTCATTTGATACTCCACTCGGGTATGTTCGCGGAATTCAGTAAATTCATCCCCATCCCCATAACAACCCCCCACCCCCCGCCCTTAAACAGCCAATTTTGTAATACACAAATCAAACCCTTTAATTTGATAACCCACTCGGGTATGTTTACGGAATTCAGTAAATTCATTCCCTTCCCCATAACCACCCCCCTTTAAACAGTCAATTTTGTAGTACACAAATCAAACCCTTTAATTTGGTACCCACTCGGGTATGTTTGCGGAATTCCATAACTACCGCCCCCCCTTCAAAGAGCCAATTTTTAATTAATACACAAATCAAGCCCTTTCGTTTGATATCCCACTCGGGTATGTTCGCGTAATTCAATAAATTCATCCCCTTCCCCATAACTACCCTCCCAATCCCACCCTTGAAGCAGACAATTTTAATACACAAATCAAGCCCTTTCATTTCATATCCCACTCGGGTATGCTCGCGTAATTCAATAAATTCATCCCCTTCCCCATAACTACCCCTCCTCCCCACCCTTCAAACAGCCAATTTTTTAATACACAAATCAAGCCCTTTCATTTGATATCCCACTCGGGTATGCTCGCGTAATTCAATAAATTCATCCCCTTCCCCATAACTACCCCTCCTCCCCACCCTTCAAACAGCCAATTTTTTAATACACAAATCAAGCCCTTTCATTTGATATCCCACTCGGGTATGCTCGCGTAATTCAATAAATTCATCCCCTTCCCCATAACTACCCCTCCTCCCCACCCTTCAAACAGCCAATTTTTTAATACACAAGTCAAGCCTTTTCACTAGATATCCCACTCGGGTATGTTCGTGTAATACAATAAATTCATCACCTTCTCCATAACTACCCCTCCCCCCCCCACCCTTCAAACAGCCAATTTTTTAATACACAAATCAAGCCCTTTCATTTGATATCCCACTCGGGTATGCTCGCGTAATTCAATAAATTCATCCCCTTCCCCATAACTACCCGCCCCCCCCCCCTTGAAACAGCCAATTTTTAATACACAAATCAAGCCCTTTCATTTGATATCCCACTCGGGTATGCTCGCGTAATTCAATAAATTCATCCCCTTCCCCATAACTACCCCTCCTCCCCACCCTTCAAACAGCCAATTTTTTAATACACAAGTCAAGCCTTTTCACTAGATATCCCACTCGGGTATGTTCGTGTAATACAATCAATTCATCTCCTTCTCCATAACTACCCCCCCCCCCCCCCCCACTTCAAACAGCAAATTTTTAATACACAAATCAAGCCCTTTCATTTGACATCCCACACGGGTATGCTCGCGTTATTTAATAAATTCATCCCCTTCCTCATAACTACCCCCCCTCCACCCTTCAATCAGCCAATTTTTAATACACAAATCAAGCCCTTTCATTTGATATCCCACTCGGGTATGCTCGCGTAATTCAATAAATTCATCCCCTTCCCCATAACTACCCGCCCCCCCCCCCCTTGAAACAGCCAATTTTTAATATATAAGTCAAACCCTTTCATTTGATATCCCACTCTGGTATGTTTGCGTAATAGGGATGTTGACACTAATTATAAATTAATATAAATTTATGTCTAAAATATTAGTGGTAACATTTAAAGGCCTAAAATATGATTCTTTTATTGAAATCAATTACAATAAATTAAATATCATTAATTTAAAATGTTAAAAATTGTACTCACTGTCACGTGACCTCAAACGCCATTTTGAGAATTTGAGAATATGACGTCATTGGAACAATTTTATATGGAAATTCAACAAACTTAGTAGACAGATAGTATTGAATATCGTTTAGTGACGTCACGTGACGTTTTTGGTGGGAAATTTGATAGTGATTTTTATTTATCAATTTTTGTTTTTATAATGAAGATTATTATTTTTTATATATTTATTTCGTGAATATTGAGGTTCTATCTATAAAATAAAATTGAATCCTAAAATTAGTCAACATCCCTATTCAATAAATTCATCTCCTTCACCCCGCACCCTTCAAACAGCCAATTTTGTAATACACAAATAAAACCCTTTCATTTGATACCCCACTCGGGTATGTTCGCGGAATTCCGTAAATTCATCCCCTTCCCCATAACTACCCTCCCACCCTTCAAACAGCCAATTTTTTAATACACAAGTCAAGCCTTTTCACTTGATATCCCACCCGGGTATGTTCGTGTAATACAAGAAATTCATCCCCTTCTCCATAACTATCCCCCCCCCCCCCCTTCAATCAGCCAATGTTTAATACACAAATCAAGCCCTTTCATTTGATATCCGACATGGGTATGCTCGCGTAATTCAATAAATTCATCCCCTTCTTCATAATTACCCCCCTCTCCCCCCACCCTTCAAACGTCATCCGTTTTCAAGTACCTTTACGAAGTTATGTATCCAGTTAGAGTAATATCCATGATTGTGAATTTGTGATCCAGTTCCACTTCTTTATCCATGAATACAAGCATTCAGTATATAATCTGTATACGCTATCTACGTATTA